>MINK01172484.1:0-15029 GCA_001735545.1 Phormia regina
CGCAAATCAATTGCTTCGCCTCCTTCCAAATCAAGATCTGCTGGCGTATCATTCAATTCTAACAACTCACCATCAAAACTGTAATGAAGCAATTAGATGTTATTTGTTACTAACAGTTAGTTGTAAACGAATAAATTACCTTAATTTTAAATGATCTAGAGCAACATTTAATTCTTCGGCACATTTTATATATAAAATACGAAATTTATCAGTCTTCATTAAATCGATTTGTAGGGGACGCTTCCATTTATCTGACTGGATTTTAAGAGTGATTTTATTGACATCTCGTCTTTTTGCGGCTGCGGCCACAGCCCCAGGTGAATTAAAACGATTTGAAAGTACTCGACCATCTAAAAAATTTGTATTATTAAATTGTTTGTTTTTATTTTATATTTCTTAAAATTTTACTGTTCGTAATTTTTAGCAAGGCTCATATAAATAAGCCTTGATTTTTAGTATATTTTTTTATTAAAAGCATTTGTTTACTTTTAAAAAAATTTCAGTAAGGATTTTAAAATATTTGAGGTTTTAAAAGTAACTATGGTCATTACATTTATAACTAGCCGCCACCTTATATCTGTACATGGAAGGATGCGGTACTCTCACATTTTTTTTTTTTTTTTTTGAACAGATTTGGTTTATTTTTTAATAATAATTTCAGATAGATATATATGCGAAATAACCAATTTATATACGAAATTTAAAAAAAAAAAATTCATAAAAAAAAAAATAATATCGTTTCAAAATAGATAATTTCGAACATTCGATAGTTTCGGACACCTTATTACCAAGTTTTATATTTTGATTAAAAAAATAAAAGTATAAGGAAAGAGTATTTTGAAAAAACTACTTACCAATAAATTGAAAAATTTTATAATTTATAGAATCTGGTGTATCGTCTGCCATAATTATGCGATCATCAAGATTGAAAACTATACTATCTTCACTAATATTTTCACGATCAGCAAGTTGTTTGAAAATAAGAGAAAACTTTTGATATTTACGCAACTTAAAAGCCTCCGGTTTACCCTTCCAATTAACCTTAATGTTAAGTTCTGGATTATCCTCATCAAATGATATATCCAAAGATGCTTCTGTAGAACCCTTTTTATTGGAATTAATGGTAAATTTTTCTTGATTTTTCTTTTTACTACGAGTAGTGCGCGTTGTTTCTTCATTATCCGAGTCAAGTTCTATAAAACCTTCCACTCGAGGCAAAGGACTTGAAACTAAATCCACAAAATCAACTTGAGTACTACGGGCAGCTATTTCAGCTACATATTGGCGGCGTGCGCGCATAACACGTGAACGTCCACGACCCCGCCTACCTTGCTGTAGAAAACGTTCCATAATACTGCTTAAAGTTGAGCTGCCCTGATCGGACTCCTCTTCTTGAGCCGACACTTCATTGGAGGATGTCTGTAATGGAATGCCAAAGGAATTTTCAGATAAATCTGTAGAGTTATTAAGATCTTGTGATGTGTTGCCATTGGATTTTCCTCTGCCTCTGCCTCGACCACGACCCCGACCTCTTCCTTTACCACGCCCCCGGCCATTTGATGAAGATGATTCCATATTTTCTAATATCGCCTCTGATTCTGTGATTTGTTTGCAAGCACCCAAGGATCGCCTGGTTCTTCTACCTACCGGCATTTCATCTACTTTTTTGCTTAAATTCTCTAACAAAGGCATTGTAGGCGATATGGAACCATCTGTCGAAGTGGAACTTCTTCGAGATTTTGTATTTTTCTTAGTTTTTTTCTCGGGTGTTGCAGTCTTTTCCTTCTTACGCTGCCTTTTTATAGGACTCTTCTTAACATTATTTACTAAAGAGTCAAAATCGAAATCATCATTATCCAAATCTAGACTATTATTAAGATCTTCAGTTTTCGCCGTTTCTAGTTTTTTAAGCTGATCCAACAAATTTGCTAGAGGAATAAACAATTTTATTTTAATGAATAAAAACTTATTTGTAATTACCAACATTTTTCTTTGCTTACTTTTTCTTAAATCTTCTAGATTTTTAAATATATCAAATTCTTCAGTCATTTTATAAGATTTGTTTTAAAAAATCATGGATGTTTTTACTAATTTTAAACAAAAAATGCAATTTTTACCAAAAATGTAGCGCAATGTTTAAAAAAGCTATACAACAATGACATGTTAATACTTGTTCAAAACACAGGGTTGCAAAATTGTACAAATTTACATATTAAATTGCTTTTTCAGTGTTGCTAACCCTATTTATATCAATTAAATAACTTGAGCTGTTTAAAACATAGGAATACGTTTATAAATTAAAAAATATTTTTTAATTCAAGAATTAAATAGATATTAAGGATAAATTTCTGAATATCGTTCTTATTAAAGTTTATTATTCACCTAAAATGGTATATTTATAACTTATCCGTTTTTAAAAATTAGGGTATCAAATGAAATTATAAAAAATACAAAATTGTTTAATAAAAGTTTCTTAATAACTGTTCTTTGGCAGACGGATATCTCCAAATCCTATATCGTTTTTATCCAAGTTTTTTATAACTTAAAATTTTTAAAATGAGTTTCTTTACGAAGTGCGATAGCTGAATCAGGGTAATCAATTTAAGCTACTTTTTGTACCCCTCTTACTTCTCTACACCTCTTGCCAACTAACATAAAAATTGCAGCAATTTTTTTACAGCGGAGATCCTCAATTTCAATGCGCTCTTTGTTATTAATATAAAAAGCGTAAATAAATAAAAAATAAATTAAAAAATTGCAAACCATAAGCCATTTTATAATATTTTAATGATTTTATATGAGTGAGTACTCATTTTTAAATTAAAAAAGTCGCCAAATTATGAAAAATCGATAATTAAAAGAAATAGTTTTTTTTTTAATTTAACAGTTTAATTCCCATTTCCTTTTTATGTTTCTTTTTCGAGTTACATTGATGCTTTATTAAAACAATACGGAAATTATCAACTTTGACAGTGACACAATATTCCCAACAATATATTTTTGAAAAACACTAATTGGCACCCAAAACAGCGGACTTCAACGGTAAAACACACATTTGACAACACTAATCAATAAAAAAACAGATTTAATTTTATTGTTTTTCAGCTGCGATTTTCATACAGAAGTCGCAAATTTTTTTTTGGAAAATTATTTGGTGAAATATTAAAGTTATTTTTGAAAAAAATATTAGTAACTAAAGAAAATATGTTAAACAAATGGAAATAGTGTTAATTATTAGAAAAACAAAGAGCAAAACGTGTGAAATCTTTTAGCAAATAGCAGATTAAGTGACGTTTGATTAATGCTGCTGCCTTCTAAACGAATTGCACTAACACGCATACAAAACCTCGGAGAAAGAAAAAAGTCATTGCACGTCGTCGTCTCTAGTGTTTTTCTTGCTTTTTTCGACGATACCACGAAATTTATACATATTCGTATATATACATATTAAATAGTATATGTATATAAAAGTAAATATTTAATAATTATAACGTGTTATTTATAAACATTGTTTTTGTTAGTTTAACAATCCAGTAAATAAAGTGTATTAAAAATTGAAGCAATAATGACCTCTATAGTTGAAGTTATACAACATTATCAACGTAGCATTGATAGCAGTCAAAACAATGAGGCCAGGGTAAGTTTTCACCAACAATTGACAAAAATAACCACTTAAAAATATAGACAAAATACCAGAATGGAGTTCCAAACCACTTGAATGTGGAGGAAAATAAAAGAAATTGGTTTTGTGGGCTATAAAACAAATCCATATTGATAATAGGTTTTATTTTGTATGTAGCCATCATTTTTTTTGCAGTTCTTTTTATTTATTTAATTATGCCTGCATATAATTTGAAGACCGATATCTATTTGTGTCGTTCATAAATAAATAAATAAATAAATAAATAAATAAGAAGAATACATATAAATAATAACCAATCGTTTAATGAAACTATAATATGAAGCAATTCATTTAAATTACATACATACATACAACAACAAAAGCTTTGTTATATTAACAGATGTTATTCTTTTTTCTCTTTTGATGTTGAATCATTAGGAAAATTAATGAAAAGTTGTAAAGAAATTGCATTAAATAACTGGTTATAATGAAATCCTTTTAACGTTTTAATATGTAGAAATATTTGGTAAAATTAAGAGCACCTGAACTATTGATTTCAAATAATTATGATACTCATATGAAGATACTTTTACTTATTATAGTGATGAAAAAAATTGCATCTGATCTTTCTCTGTTTACGAGTTATATGTCTTTAAAATTTCAATATATTTATCTGAATAACTGTCCGATCTTAATTATATTGATGCCAAATAACAAATAACTTTTTAATGATATGTACGACCATATTAACTGCTTTGGGACTTAAATTAACATTTTGTATAAAAATGGCCACATTTAAAAAAATTGAATGTTTGAGCTTATTTGGCGAAGCCATTGATCGACATAATCAGTAGAAAAAGTCTTTAATCCAGCCCGTAGACCGGCAACAAAAGATAACTTTATTAATACAAAAACATTAATAGTTCCGGTTTTCTGCATTAGTTCTAAATATTTTTATGACCGATATTTAATTTAAAATTCTATTCTTTTCATTAATGTTTTTTATCCTAGCTTTTGGAATATACCTTTAAGATATATAAAAATAAGTAAAATAAATAAAAATATAATATCGTGTTTTTCCTATATAGAGGATAGTTACAGAGTAAATTTCAAGTTGTAAATGTTTTCAGCTTCATAAAGCTACAATAACTTTCCACCATTGAATAAGATACAGTCATATATGTTATCTTTGACCCTAAACATAAAAATGCTTTAAAAGTCTTTCTAAAATTATTTACATTACTTCAATTTAGTGTTTCTTAATTTTAACTTTACATTTTCCTTTAATTAATATTTTAGTTACTTCACTGCATCAACAAACTTTATAATTTGCCCATCAAAGTAGAGCACCTACAAGAGACTGGTGTAGGCAAAACGGTAAACTCCTTAAGAAAATTCAATGGCGAAATAGGTGTAGCAGCCAAAACGCTGGTAACAAAATGGAAAGCAATGGTAGCGGCCGAAGAAGAGCCTATGGATACAACATCACAAACAAATGAGAGCGAAAATCATAATGATTCAAATGGGGATGATGAAGGCACTACACCACACGACGATGAAGAGGATGAAAATCATAATCGCAATAATACCACGCAACCACAACAGGAGGATGAAAATAAACATCGTAGTAAAGAGAAAAAGGATAAACACAAAGAAAGACACAAGGATCGAAGTAGTAGTAATGGACATAAAGAACAAGGTAAACACTTATCATCACATCATAATAGTGAAAAATCCTCTTCGAAACACTCAAGTGAAAAACACAAATCATCTTCGAAAGATAAAGAGAGTCATCATAAAGACAACAGCAGTAGTAGTAAACATAAGGATAAGGAGAGAGAAAAAGAGAAAACAGATCATAAAAGTATTAGAGATAAACATAAAGAGAGTCGAGGAGCTGATCATGACAAAGAAAAAAAGCGTGAAGAAAAATCTAAATCTGATAAAGAACAAAAAATGGAATCGCCCAACGGCAGTACTCATAAAAGTAGTGGTCATTCAAGCAGTTCTAAATCGAAACATGAAGGTAAACATAGTCATTCGTCCTCCAAGGAAAAAGACCGCAGTGATAAACATAAAAGTTCAAAAAAAGATAAAGAACGAACAAAAGATCAGGTAAGTTTTAATATTTCACAAAAATTAAAGAAAAAAATATATATAATTTGTTTGTTATTTAAGGAAAAATCCTCCTCATCATCGTCCTCAAAGGATAAGCCTGAACATAAGTCCTCTTCAACATCATCTACCTCTAAATCCTCAACCAAAGATTCTGACAGTGCCGAACGTAAAAGACGTCACAATTCCGATAATGACTCTTCTGATTTTAAATCACCACAACCTAAAGTGGCTAAAGTACATAAATCTTCATCTGCTACACCAGCTTCTAAAGCAGAATCTTCACCCCCACAAGATGCTGCTGATGAAGAGGGAGCCGATGACAGCTTTGATTCGTCAATGGGTGCCAATTTTAATGACGTTTTGGGCATGCTAAATGTACCAGTTAAAAAAAGTAAAAAATCTTTAAAATCTCCCTCCACACCCGCGGCTAGCAGCAGTAGCAGTACAAGCAAAAAAGATACTACGCCATCAACAAGTAGCAGTAGCAATGCAAGCAGCAGCAAAATAAATGGTACAAGAGTAGCATTTTCATCTAGTAACTCATCATCGTATTCAACACCAAGTACTTCAAAAAGCAGTACAATGGTAAGTAAGACATTAAGTACTTATAAACTTTTAAAATATTATTGGTCTTTTTATTTCTAAAGAAACCGGATTTATTGGCACCTACGGCTAAATTAGAACCTTTAGATCCAAGTATTGCTTTAGAATTACCCACAATATCTACCAATTACAAACCTATGCCTTTGAATCAAACCGTTATGGATTGTGTGTTTAATAATTCTTCCTCAACGTCTAAACCGGTACGCACTCTTACCGATGCCGAAGCTATTACTCATGGTATTTCATCAAAAACAATGAGGTATATCAAAACAGGAAACTAAAGGTAGAATATCAAAATTTATTAATAATTGATTTTTTTTTTTAAGGACAAAAATTTATTCTGGTGTTCGGACGGGACAAACATTTCAAGTACCCAGTTTATTTGATATGTGTATAAGAATTTTACAAAAGAATATTGATGGTAAGTGATTAGTTTCGTAGTTGCCTGCGACAATTTTTTATTTTTATTTTTTATATATAGCATTGGAATATACGGGTGGTGTGCCTTTTGAAGTTTTAAAGCCGGTCTTAGAACGTGCTACACCTCAACAGTTATATGTTTTTGAAGATTATAATCCCTATTTAATGGAAGATAGTGATGTTTTATGGCAGCAACATGTTTCACGTAATTATCGTACCAAGAAACGTTTGGAAAATGAATCATGGCGTGAAATGTTTATTGTAAGTATTGAAACGAAGAGAATTTATAATTGTTGTAGTTTTAAATAGTTTGGGAAAAATAAGATTAGACGATTTTTTTTATAAATTGCACACTATACAACTTTCCTAACAAAATTGGTAAAAATCTAAGAAAAAAAATACCGTTGTCGTCGTCATATCTTCAAATGATTTAGAAAATATCAACCTTTTTGATCTTCGACGAAAATTATATTGGTGAAGGGTACAAAAAAGAAAAAAATCAGCAAAAAGATTGGTAATATCAAAAAAAAGAATGAAAAATATCTAACATACCACCAAACATATCACTCAAAATGTTGGAAGATTTTATTTTGTACTAAAATTTTTAATATCAAGACCATAGGGGTATAATCTAGCTGTTCTTCGACTAAAACTATATTAATATTTTTTTAACTTATTTATTGTTTTTTCAGCGTTGCCAAGAGGAAGAAGAACGTCGACTTAGTGTTCTAAAAGATTCCATAAAAGCTTCACAAAAAATAGCAGCAGCTCCTGTGCGAAAAACACAATTAGCTTTTGTTGATTCAATGGTGAAACCCCCGCGTAATGTTCTAAAGAAGCAAGAACAGTATGGAACAAAATCTAAAATGGTAGCTACACCAGCAGCCCGTGTTGCCTCATTATCAAATGTAACACCCAATGCGGCTAAAACAGGAGATCAAAGGTTAAGAGTGCCCTCAACAGCCAGAGATCATGCACAAGTCTGTAAGTATATTTACAAGAAAAACTAAAACTTTCAAATATCTCAATTATGCATATTAATGATGATATTTTTTTTTTATAAAATTGTCTTACAGCCAGTTCATCCATAAAACCTAAAAAGGCTCCCCTTATGCAGAAAACTTTGCAATTTATACGGGGTCGTCATAAGCGTTAAATAGTGGTCATTTATTAATATATTACTTAATACTTAAGTCTCATTTTTAGCTCTATAATTTAGATATATTTAAAATGAAAACAAATTAGTGACTTTATAATTTATTTTAATAATTACATATTAAAAACAAAATATTTATAATGTAATAATTGCCTATTTTCCAAAACTAAAAAAATTAATCCATTTAAAAATCTCTAAAACACCTCAAAATTGACACTTGTTTTTTAAACAAAACTAATCGAAATATTAAACAAACTCACCATATTTTGTTCCTTTTTTACTAAAACTTTTTATAGTTATTATATTCCTTTATGACTCTTGGTTTTAAATCAACATGTATTTAATTTTGTTTTGTTATCTAAAGCTACCACATCACAACATCACTTTATTACTTTCTTTTTATATATCTAATAGGTTTGTGTTTTGAAATTATTTAATAAGATATACAGACATTGTTTAAATGATACTCCTTAAAATTACTGTATTAAATCAAAAATATATACGTATAACAGTTTTTATCGACAAAATATAACAGTTTTAAATGGGCTGTGCTTAAATGTAGAATTTACATGTTATTTCTCTTTCCATTAATTTCGATTCTAATACTTTTGTTGTTAAATACTGTTTGAAATAAAACTTGTAAATTCAATAGAATTTGTTAATTTATGGTTTGTATGTAAAAGGAGATTAAAACTCATTCAATATACATAATTATATTTATATATGCATACATACATATAAAGTTAAAGTCTCAATCATTTGAAAATTGTACAACTAAGAAAAAAGAAATAAAAATAAAAAAAAACTAAAATTATTTAAATAGAAAACAAAAACATTACAATAAAAATGCATTTTTATTTTATTAAGTTTCTCGTTAAAAACTATTTTATTTAGTTTCTTGGTAAAAAACAGTGTTTAAAAGCACAGATTTGCTGAAGCTTTTTTAAATTGGCTTTTGCTACTGCTCCTACAAATTTCAAATTTTCTAGCAACAGCCTCAGTCATGCTTTTTGTTCAAAAAAATCGTTCTTCTTCTTTAACTATTATAATTTTCTGACACATGCTGTTTAAGCAACTAGCAGCAAAAATAAATAGCTACACAAAAAGCAGTAACTGAAAAATGTTTCTCGTGCTTTTGCTTTTTTATTTTATTAAAAATGGTACCTTCAAAAAAGCAAAAGGAAAAATTTTAAAAAGTTGCTTAAATAAAAAGGCTCGCTCTAGCTGCCTACTGAGAACACAATTGATGCTGATAAAAATCGACAGCGGTTATTGAACGTACGAACATGTGCTAAAAGCAACACGAACAAGAACTATTACCCGCACGAGTATGAGGTAATAGCCACAAAATAAAATTCAATCAGGCTGCTGAAAGACACAGAATGAATTTACATACAATGCTCATAATGAGTGCGATAAGAAACCGAATCAGAAAAGAAAATTGTGTTTGTTTAGTACGTGCAACGCGTAAAAAACATTACTATTAAAATTGACAATTTTAAAAAGCAGTTTGTTATTTTTGCTTCTGCTTTTGAAATGTGTGAGTTTATTTTGGTTTAGCAGTTGTTGGCTATTGCTTTTTGAGAATTTTTTTGGTCACGTAAAGTGCTATATTTAGATGCTTTTGCTTAAATTGTGGTAGCATTTTAAACGCTGGTAATAATGCTTTCACATGGATCAGTTAGATAGAGGTTGTAGGTTTAGCCCCCCTATAAAGCTGTTAATATTTATTTAACAAAATTTAAAAAGATATTTTATACTAAAAACAGCACTACATCACAGTTGCTTAGTCTAACTGATTCTATTAGGGAGAATGCTAATCTTGGCAAGTTAAGTGCTTCGATTTCTCTTGACTTAACTAGAGCTTTTACTACTATTTTTCATTCGAAAATGATCAGTAAACTAAAAGAACAATTTAATTTTTCAACTTCTGCCTGTAAATTGATAATGTCGTATTTGCTTGGAAGGTTGCACTTTATTGACTTTAAAGGAAAAAATCTAATTTGCTTACTCTTTATACGGGTGTCCCTCAAGGTTCTGTACTGGGGCCTCTTTTATTTATTCTCTATGTGAATGACCTATATATAAATACTAATTCGGATACTTGCGGGACTTTCTTGTATGCTGATGATATTTTTTTGTTGTTCAGCTGTGACTTTCTACGTTAGAAATCCACAAATTTATATCCCGAGAATTTTCAAGCTATGTTTTGAAAGATCGTTTGTTGTGAGGATTTCTCGCTGTTGGAATTGTCTGCCTTATGAACTTCGAATTTTTTCTCATTCCAATAATGTGTTCCGTTTTTTATTTTATTTTCAATTATATTTACTAACTACCCATGAAAGCAAAGCTTTTGCTGGATATTTTTAAAACAGGCATTAATTACAAAATAATTACAGTTTTTAAATTGTATTATACTCATATGTATATCTACTTATTTTCCAAAAGAGTTTAAACAAAAGGTATTAAACTTATCGAAGTTTTTTTTATTTTAAACAAATCGACTAAAATTATTAAGAAATTTTTAAATTTTCATTTAATTACTCTTATTGATTTATTTTTATAAAAAAAAACACATAAACATCAGAAACTATAACAAAACCAATAACTTTAAAACACCTTATTAATTATTTTTCCAAAATATACATTGTTGATATTTCTCCTTATTGAGAATCCAAAACATTGCTGCTAACGTTCTTTCCCGGAGAATTTTGTTCGATTTCTAATCCATTCAACATATCCAATAATTCGGCATCGGTGATTTCCACTTTCTGCGGCATACTTACACTAACATTGTTATTCTTATTTGTATTCTTACTTGGTGTTGTGTTAGACAATGATTCGCCCATAATTTCTCTAAGTTCTTGTTCCAATTCATCTTCATCGGCCTGAGATACCAAGGAATCTTCGAGATTGACGTTGGATAAACTATCTTGTAATTCTCTGTAGTTATCCATAGTTTCCCGTACATCGGAGACAATTTCATCGACATTATCATATTTGAGATTCGATGCTTCAAGAACATTTTGTAAGGCTTTCGAGCCAAATTTATAAGCATCTAAAATAACACCATTCAATTTGGCTTCATGGACATTTGACAAGAGAGTTTCAATGTTGTGCAAAGCTAAACTGCGACGTTCTATAATGAAATAATAAATATGTATGTAAAAATATCACGTCATTTTAGATGTCAGGATTTTTACCATGATTTTTCTCCAATAAATGCTTCTTACGCAAATAAGTTTTAGCCAAAAGCCTTTTGTTTTCTTTAATATATTGTCGAGCTTTATTTTCATTGTCCTTAACTTCTAGTTCTATGTCTTCAAGTTGTTTCATTAAATTCGTCTTTGTCACCTGTAAATTGTGTATGGCATGATCAGTTTCAGTAATGGTCACATCACTATCTTCCTTGGCTAAATTTAAACAAAACGAATGAAACTATTCATCATTTCTTTTTGAAAGTTTAATTTTCAACTTACATGGTATCTTTACCAAATGAATTTGTAGATCACATGAATTGGGTTTATATTCCAAACCAATTTTTCTTTGAACGTTTAAAGTATGCAAACAAATACGCAGACATTCCTCTGTAATATTTAAGGACGGGCAAAGTTCTTTTTGTAGCACTTCATAGTGCTGAAGCGTGCCCAAGTAGGGAGGCTGGAACAGAATTTCCAGCAAATCTGAGCAAAATTGCTAACACAAAAATCAAATGTATTATAGTTCAATTTCCTATTAACTAAATATTCTAATAAATCTTACCCTTACAACATCCAAATGTATAAATTGTATTAAACCCAATTGTCCCACATCTGCAGCACCTAATTTTACCTTGATTTTATCAAAACCCCAAGAAAGTGGCTTTTTAAAAAAACTATTTACTGCCCAGCCTGACCAGCTGTTTTCCGGATCATATTCGTAGTCTTTACGTAAACGTATAAGTTTTTGCTTTTGCATTTCATCCAAAACTGCATCTAAACAACATGGCACACGTTGTCCCTTGGTGAAATTGTGCTGTAATTCCTGTTTACAAAAATTGGCTTTACCCTTAAATTGACAATATTCACGTATTGTATCCTGCCAAAATTTCATTTTTGAGTCGTAGTTCTCCGGATTAACACTACGGTCTCGAAATGGTGCCAACAACACTTGAACTCGAGCGTCATCTTGCCAACAATTTGGATAAGGATATGGTTCACATGTTTTTGTTAATTTTGTGGGAGATGTCTGTGTGGACATGGTAAATGAAGTCAGTTTTTTGTTTGTTTGTGTTTACTTGCAAAAATAAAGTTATTCTTTATTTTGTTTTGCTACTTTTCATCAGAGAATATTAGAGATGGCATAAATTAGATAGTTATGTGTATGTTTATAATGCCGGCGACAAGCGACAGACGCCACATGTGTGCATATGTATTATAGAATTTTCGACTTTTATCAATTCTTGAATAATCGATTTTTCGACGTAATTCGGTCCATTTTGGGATATGTTGCCACCCTTTTGTAGCTAGAAAATAAAAACGTTGCAACTTTTTCGATTTTTTCCAACTATTTTCGACTATTCGATTTTTTCGGCTATTTTTGACATTTTCCAACTATTCGATTTTTTCCGATTATTTTGGACTTTTTCTGACTTTTCGATTTTGACAGACTATCTTGCAACAAGAAAGTCGATTTTTCGACAATTTTTCCAAGAAAAAGTTGATTGTTGGATTATTTTTGATTTTGGTAAACCTATGCAGATTATAATCAATAATCAAATTCACTCCATTTTGGATATGTTATGTTGCCACTCTTTTGTAGCTAGAAAATAAAAACGTTTCGATTTTTCTCGACTATTTTCAATTTCAATTTTTTCAATTTTTCCGACTATTCGATTAATCCCAACTATTTTCGACTTTTCGGCTATTTTTGATTTGTCGGCTATTTTCGACTTTTCGTGCTGTCTGGAAAACCAAGAAGTGATTTCGACAGCAAAAAGTCGATTAATATTTACTTTGAATCGATAACGCAAGCTAACAGAATATGGGAAAAACAGAATTAGAAATTTCTAAAAAAAACTGGAATGTTATTTCAAAAAATATATATTTTTTTTTAATTTTTTTACTGGTCATTTGATTTTTTTTCTTTTAATTTTAAATTTAATAAAATTTATATGAAAATTCTTTCTATAAAGCTTTGATAAATTTAAAAATTTTATGAATATGCCAGTTAATAATTACTTCAATAAAATCATTCTACTACTAATTATTTTTATTCCCAAATATAATTCACCATTTAAAAAATTGACATAAACTCCCTAGTAAAAAAACACATTTTAAATTATTTTTTTTAAAAAGATCCTTATTTATTAAAAGAAAATAAAAATTTAAAATTAATTCCAAACGCTGTGTTTAACAATGACCGAGTCCGATGGTAATCATTTTTTTCATCCAGCCTCATTTTTTAACTTACCTATAACTGAAAAATTTGAATGTACTAAAACACTGCTTCTATATTCAGGTTTCCATTTCCCACATCTAAATGTAAGTCGCTATTCGATCATTGTGCCAACAAGTGAAAAATCCCGCTCCCCAGGTCCCGCTCTATATGGCCCAAGCAATATTTCCTTAGTAAAATCATCAAGTCCTCAATTTACTATTGGTTCACGTCCGAAGTTTCGTTATCCTCATATACCGGGAGCAAATGCATATGATCGTAGTAACTATAAGCCGGGCAAAACAGCACCATCATATTCGTTTGGGCGTCGCTATTCCAATCGCTCGCCACCATTGATTGTGACAGATTATATAAGATATTAAAATATGAAGAAGCCATGAGATCAAAAATTTTGAGTTGCAATAATTTAAAAAAATACGTTAAATTTAACAGTAAATTGAGTAAATTAAAATTGTGAACAATATTGTGCGATTTTTTTTTATTTACAATATATATGTCATATACCAAATTATAGACTTGCATATATAAAAAATCATAGGCTAAATCATATAACAGAATATAGACTAGACTATAGATCAGGCTAGAACATAAATATATTAAGCTAGGCTTTTATTCAGATTGTAGTTCAAAATAATGACTAGATTATAGAGCAGACTATAGGATAATGATTTGTATATAAACTATATATCACATTATAGACTCGATTATAATTCAGACTATATATTGGACTATAGATCAGACTATAGACTTAACTGTAATTCACATTATTTGCTGGACTACTAGAATATAAATCATACTACTATAGACTGGTCGATAGAGTGCACTATAAACTTATAAACTACACTATACACATTAGACTATAGAGCAGCCCTTTGGCTGGACATCAAATCATGCTATATTTATTAATATATACCTTTAATACTGGTCGATATAGTGCACTATAAACTTAAAAACTACACTATACACATAAGACTATAGAGCAGCTCTTTGACTGGACATCAAATCATGCTATATATTCGACTACAGAATAAAAATTTTGAACAAATATATATTTCTAATTTATCCGGCTGACAGAAATTAGGTTCGGCCTAATTTTAATTTTACATTTACCATGACAAAAATAAATTAATGAATCTAGTAGAACTTTTTAATATGTCACAATTCATAATACTAACATTTTCATTTACCAAAATTTTTCACTAAATTCTTCTTTTCTATTTTTTAACTTTTTTTTTTAAATATTTGAAACAAAATTTTAAGACTACTAATTACCTAAAAATCAACTAAAAACAAGCACATAATGGGTTCAATAGGTAAGAGGATTAAAATTTCATTCAACTTAATTACAAATGAAACATTTAAATATTCTTAAAAAAAGGTCCGGGACCAGCTTATTCCCTGCCAACAACAATCGGTTATGATAAACATGATCTTCGAAAAGGTCGTAGTCCACAGTATACAATGGGTGGACGGTTTAAAGAAAGAAACGTTAGTATAACACCAGGACCTGGTATTAACACGCAGGGTATGACACGTTATGGAAAAGTTACTACTAAAGCTTATAGTATGGCTTCTAGAAAGTTTATTAAAGGTATATTTTAATAAATTGTTATCAACTGTAATAGAAAATGTATATAATCCTTTTTGCAAAAAAAAAAAAAAAGATTCACAAAA
>MINK01172484.1:15095-34629 GCA_001735545.1 Phormia regina
CAGCACCACCTTCGTATTCTCTGGGTCGACTTAATAATTATCGTTTCAAAAATGTTTGTCCCGGGCCTAATGTTTATGGCATTAAAGATGGAATGGTTAAGAAATCAGCTCCGGCTTACAGCATGTAAGTGAACTAAAAATTACAATTGTTTAAGTATTTTTTTTTTACTGATTTTATTACATTTTCAGTGGTTTAAAAACAGTTTTAAAAACTAAAGGTGGCTCCCCAGGGCCAGCTAATTATCCAGCTGTCAATTTAAAAACGACAATGCCCAAAGCACCAGAATATTCATTTTATGCTCGTACAAAAACTATAGATAAATCAATTGTTCCAGGTGCAAATGCTTATGATCGTACAAATTATAAGCCGGGTAAATCATCACCATCATATTCTTTTGGCCTACGTCATTCTTCGAGAGCTCCACCCATGATAGTGCCTTGTGATAATGTATAAGCTTTCGATCCATTTAAAAATCATAATTGTGTTATGTTGCATCTGTTTGAAATAGTAGTGAGAAATTGTTAAGATTTCAAACAGATTTGAAATAAATACAATTATGAATTTCAAGTACAAATTGTATCAAGTGAAAACATTTAAGCTACATAGTTATGAACAAAATAGAAAAAGTATAACTTTTAATTAAAATTTTTAGAAATAAAAACATTTTCCGAAGAAAAAAAAAAAAATAGAAATTCTTTTAAAATCATTAGTTCTAGAACTGATATTGAACATTTCGGATTCTTTAATATCGTTTATTATTGTACTAATTTCGAAAACAAGATCACAATTTAACAGATTTAAATTGATTTAATGAAGTGGGCTTCAGTAAATAACTAATTAAAATGAAACATGAAATCATAACTTGAATGAGTGGTTTAATTCGTGATTTGAATTGATTACAACAATAAGCAAAGTTACTTGCATCACGGTTACAAGTACGTAACATATACGATACCCGACTAAAGGTCAATGTAAACGAAACAGAAAATTAAGTACTATTTTTAAAAGAAAAATAAATGTTTGTGCTGTGAAATCACGACGTATGATGGAAAACAAAACATCTTCATTTTACCCCATGTAAAAAGTATTTACCAGCTATATTCTCACAATAACTTCTTTAAATATCAAAAATCAGAAAATACGCTTGAAACCTTATATTCAAAAATTTTCTTTTCATATCAAAAAGGTTTCTTTTATAGAATAAGATTTGGATATTCTATTTACTTGCAAGAATTGTTACCTTTTCTAGTTAGCAGAAACTCTGTACTAAATAAATTTCTTATCTTAGTTTGTAAACTACTCCTCTATTAGTTTTAAAACAAATATGAAGCATGGTATCAGCGGCAAACGTTAAGAAAATACAGAGATGCCAAAACAAAATAATGGGAATTATATCCGCTGCTCTCTAACATACGTGAAGATTTAAATGTTCTAACCAAGTTGCTCGAAATATACTAAGAAGTAATGAGCGCATACGATTGAGAAAAATAAACACTTATGGCGAAGCTAAAACATATGAATTAAAATCGCTTTTAGTCAACGGTGGTTGGACCAAATGGATATTAGCATTAAAATTTAAGATTTGATTACATATAAAATAACTAATAAAATAACTAATAAAAAATTTTAATGAATAATACAAGTTTTTAGAAGATTTATACATATCGATATCTTATATCCGACATACAAAAATAACGGATGTAAATACATACATAGAAAACGATTTTAAAAACGAATTGATTTTGAATCAAAAAAGTGTGATGAAAAAAAGTATCTTAATCACGTTTCATTAGATTTTATTACATTCTTTTATTTCTCCAAAAAATTGCTATATTTTCTAAACAAAATAAATCACTGTTCGATCGAAATTTATCATAACATTTCAAAACGATTCAATTTGAGAGCGATCGGTTTTCATTACATACCTTGATTGAAATATTCGCCTAAGACTTTAAACAATATTTTATTTCGGGAACTCTCACTTTTAATATAACTTATTGATTCTTTTACTACATATTGTGAATTTCCATTCAAAATATATAATTTTCAAATACTAAAAAATATAAACTACAATTTTAATATCCACCAAAAATGAAAGGAGTTTGTCATTGTCATATGTGTAACATCTAAGACCCGGAAATATATATATTTTGGGTGTAGAAAATCTAATTTAATGAAATCTGACTGGTGTTGAGAGAAAAATAGGGCCCGGAGCAGACAACTTTTTGGCTCAAAAATATGTATTATATAGGTTTGTTTGGTATTGAAAAGTAACAAAATCGGTTCAAACAAAAAGTTTTGAACCAACCCAGCAAAACAACTGACAACTACTTATTAAAGTACTTTCTTGGTAATAAGACGTTATTATTATTTAATAATAAGTACTCAATAGTATAATAGCAGAGTGAGTTACAATCACATCACAATCACCAGAAGGTCGTTTGTTCAACCTTATGCTGATTCTATTAGTATTTTAACAAAATGTCTGAAAATACATTTTATGCTAAAAGAAGTGCAAGATGGTGCACTGAGGAAGACGTTAGTCATTGGAAACATATAGTTAATATAGTCCAAAGATCAAATCACATTGACGGCAAAATTTGTTTTTTTTTATATATATATATATATATTTTTTTACTTTTGAGTACACAAAGAGTGCAAAAATAACTACAATCGTGGACAACTTGAACAAAAGTAACTAGTTATTGCGACAAAAAATAAATAGTATATTTTTATTTCCAATTATACCTGTTAGCTTATCAGGAAAGCAAAGTTTTCGCTGGGAAATACTATAAAAATAGGATTCACGTCATAACTGCAATTTATACTATTCGGCCGATGTTTTTTTCTAAAACTGAAAAGGTATATAGATTCGTCCAAGCCGAATATAACATTCTCACAATTTTTGGTTTTAGAAACACAGGCGGAAACTCTAGAAAAACCCTCATTGTTGTAGCATATTTTCATAGTGAACTTGCTTAAAGATTCTAATAATAAATTTTATAGTATTTTTTTTTTAGCATAGATTTTTTGTTTAATCCCCAACCAAAAATTATATTAAATCTGTAATAAATAAATAATACAATTCAAACCTTGTAAGATTCCTGGCATACATCTGGATTATCAACAATCGCCTATTTAAAGGAAAGAAATAAAAAATATATAATTAGAAAAATATTGAACAAATTTATTATAACGTTAGCGACTTACGACTTGTATATTACCAAATTACTTTACAAAACACTTTTAACAAAACTCTCTCTCTTTGAAAGTCTGACACACATTAAATACGGCAATCAAATTTCTGAAAATTCGAGAAAAAAGAGAAAAAACAACAAACACTTTAGTAAAAGTGTAAAACAAATAAATATTTAACAATATGTGTAGTATGTACAACAAAGAATCATTTAATTGATTTTTCTTGGCATTGTTTTGAAAATAATTAAATGATTCTTATAAGTAAAATAAAGCAAAATTATATAGAGATTTAGTTAGATATTGCCCATATTATTACCAGAGTTGTACTCTTGCTCAAAATTATTTTTGAAAACTTTTTTTATGAATTGTATGGGAAGAGAGTTTTATCCTCTGCTCATTGGTAGTAGTAGTATGTAAGTACTAAGATAAATGGCAGCATCTTTTCGAATTTGTTTGATAGTTTTGAGACTCCATTCTGAAAAAGTAAAGAGATTAGTAAATCTAGCCAAATTAAAAAAAAAAAACTAAATAAAAATAATCAACAAGAATAAAATACAAATACATGCTTTTTTTTTGGTTTCATTTCTTGGTCATATTAGACAATAATTAAAATCTTTACTAAACAAATATTTCTTAATAGACTTAAATAATAAATTACTTTAAAAGGAAAAACACTACAATTTCAATACGAATATATGTTTTATATATGTGTAAGTATGTTTGTTGTTATATGTATGTTCAGTTAACTAACAGCTGAATTGAACAGCATGCGTTTTATTTTTAGAATAGTTAATAAATGTTTTTTTTTGTTCCGTTTATTGTTCCTTTTTTTTAATGCTAAATGATTTTTTACTCTTTGCACAGATATAGTTTTAATATTTTTTTTTTTTTACAAAATTTCTAAAATCAAAGCAGCAGTCATAAATACTAAATACTATTTGCGTATTTGGATTTTAAAATTTTCCTTGATTTTTATCCTTTTGTATGGTAAAATTTAAACAATCTCCTGTTTATGTTTAATTTAGTTGCTGATTTTTATATTATGAATATAACTGGATTTTCAATACTTTTGTAGTTAAACTAAATTTTATCTGTTAAGTTTTTTGTGAATTAAAAAACGTAATTTTCATATAGGCTAAAATTTGAAAATTGTTTGTATGTATGTGTTTTTATAAAGAGGAAAAAATTACATTTAACTTTGTTTAACCAAGTTCTTTCTTTGTCTGTCTTGTGTCTTTTTCAGCCATTTTCCAGTGTAATGGCAAAATTATGGTGGGCGATGAATGAGCTTGTTTTTGCTGAGAGTTTACATCTTTTCCTGTATGAAGGGATGTGTTAGAGCCTGATTTAATGATATACGCTTAGAAGGATCCAAAGCAAACATATTGTCCAATAAATCTTTTAGTTGAGTTACTTTACGATGTTGATCATCCGGTAGATTTTGATCAGCTATTAATTCTTGTTGTAGATTCCTTGAGGCTTTAATGACCGGCATGACAACAATTTTTTCCTAAAATAAAAATAAAATATGTAGTTAAGGGCTGGAAATAAATTAAATATAGTATAGTGTTATATTCATCAGCGCCGAATACTATTCAGCAGTTCGCTTGAAACAATGCAACAAAAATAAGAAACTATTTGTTTTTTGAAATCTTAGCTTTGAAAATAACTTCTTCAATTTTTAAAATATGTTTATGAAAACAGATTGTTTTAAATCAAAATAATTTTATTCATTTATTTTTTACATTCATTTCATTTTGAAGTATATCAAAAATAAAAGTTTTATTTTGTTTTAGCTCTGTGATCTCTAAAATATATGGGTATTTATCCCAGCAAAAAAAGAACTGTGAAACTGTGGCCATTGAAACGTTTTCGCAACACTTAAATTTTAGGTGAACCGATTATTTCCCTTCTCTTTAAAATCCTTAAAATAACATATTAATCTAATTTAGGAGGAAGTTGTAATAACAAAAAGTTTTAAAATTCATTTTAATCTTTTTATATAACAAACATTAAAAGCAAGTTATAATAATGACCCTTAAATTTATTTATTTTCAATATTCAATATTTTTTTAAAAAATTGAACGGGTCCTAAGGCCATAATCAGTTATACTTCTATAAGTGTGATTTTTATTATTATTTTAAAAATTCCAATTTGGCGTTTACCAAAAACGATACTAAATACATATATAACAATATAAATTTTATTAGAATGTTTGGCTCTTCAACTCTCCTACATTCCATTTACAATCGCTATTAACATATATATAATAAAATAGGACTTACCCTTTCAGTAACCTTATCAATTTCATGGTAGAGGAAATTACAGCTTTGATCAAAATGTTGATCTTTGAATTGACCCTTTCGTATAATGCGATTAGGAATTTTACCTAAAAAAATTAAAATAATAATTTTAATTTTGTATTTTAAAATAATTTTCTTTCATAGCATTTAATAGGTTAAATGAAAGTTAATGTGAATTTCAATTTAATACTTTGTAATATATATATTAGGCTTCTTTATATTACTGTGAATTTTAAAAAAATAAATATTTATCAAGGGCACAAAAACAAAATTACTTACCTTTCAAGTCCATAAAATATTTTAGCATTTGATTATTGCTCTTGCCACTAAACAGTATTTTACCCGTATACAATTCATAAATTGTACAACCTGCTGACCACATGTCAATACCATAATCATAAGGTATACCCAAAATTATTTCCGGTGCACGATAAAATCTCGATATTAAATAGGGTGTTATTTCGTTATCATTAATGGTGGAGGCAGAACCAAAATCACATAATTTTAGAATTAAATTATTTTCATTAACTAAAATATTGTCGGGTTTTATGTCAGCATGTAAAATGCCGGTTTTCTTTAGAAGTTTTAAAGCTAAAAATAACTGTTGGGTATAACTGCGTACAGCTTTAATGTGTAGACCAACATTTTTGCCGTATTTCTTAAGGACTTCACGTAAATTCATGGCCAATGGTTCAAAGACCATACAAAGATGCTGCAATTTTAAATTTGATATTTTAATATAAATATCTAACAATTAAAAGACTAATAATAAGAAAGCTTACCTGTTTGTGGAAAAAGTGTCTATATAAACGTAAACAATGAAAACGATCATCTGGATCAGCATCATTAAGTTTCTTTAATATTTCCAATTCTCGCAGGCCGGTTTTATGCCTTAAATTAATAAAATGTCATTTGTTGCATACATCAAATTAGATTACAAAACCACTTACATAATTTCGTTATTACGTATAATTTTAACAGCAACATTTGCATTTCCTCTAGCTTGATCTCTGGCTCTTACAACATTACTGAAAACACCTTGGCCTGTATAGCCACTTACCACATAGCGTGAATCTAAAACTTCACCAATACGTACACGATAATAACCCTCGGCATCATCCCAATTATCAGTGAGTGCTGGATTTTCGGCCATATTTTTATTTTGTACTATGGTACTTGGAGACTGCAAAAAATTAAAGAAAATATGTTGAAATTGATTATTGAATCAGAAAATTAAACAATATGAAAATTTTATTTTCACATTTCACTTTTTTTAATTAGTTTGAAATTTACAAGCCAACGACTCACATCAAAATTCGAATCAACATCTTGATCGGCAAACATATCCCATTCTGGTCTTTTTTCCTTCTCTTTATTTGTACTATTGTTTGTCTTATTATGTTCACCTTTATCATCTGGGCTAACATCATTTTGTTCTGTTGGATGTCGTGACGACGATTCTGATGTCAAAGGAGATCGCGTACGAGATCTACGTTGTTTTGTTGGTGGAGGTGTTGTTGAACGATCTTTTTTATCTGAATTATACGAATTTTTACGTTTATCACTATCATTTTGTGAATTTGTAGCCGAAGAAGATGATGAAGTAGAGGGGACAGGAGGTTTTGGTGCATCTGTTTGTTTTGAACCAGCCAATTTCTATAGTCAAGAAAAAAATATCCATGTTTGATTTTAAAGTTTGAAGTAATTAGTGTTCTTACCTTTAACAATTCTTCACGTTGTTTACGCCTCATTTCTATAATTTTCTCCTCGTCATCGTCATCTTCATCAATATTAATGTTGATATCGACTTCCTCGTCACTACTAGATTCTTTCTGTTGAGCTTTTTGTCCCTCACTGAGAGAACCACGATAACGATCACGATCTTTGGTGTCATTACGTTCACTACGATCTCGACCAGAACGTTGGCGTTCTCTTTCACGTTCACGTTTTCGATCTGATTCGGCTTTACTGCGACTATGTGATCTCTCACGCATCCATCTCTCACGTTCCCTATTACGGTCTCTATCACGGCCTCTTTCTTGGCCACGATTATTAGCCGAACCACCACCACGATCAGCAGCACGAGATGATCTATCATCTCGTCCCTTGTGGTCACGATCACGACTGGTATCGCGTTCACGTAATTTATCTCTGTTAATTTCCTGACGCAGATCTTCTTTTTGGCGATTTTGATCATAATGTTCCCTATGACGTTGACGATTACGATCTTCCTCAACTTCAGCATGATGCCGTCTGTCATGTGATTCAACTCTGCGGCCGGTTGAACGGCTACGACTTCGATTACTACGTACGTGACGGTCCGAAAATGAGTGTCGTTGTTGTTGATCACGAAACTCTCTGGAGGAGTGTCGCTCAATTATTTTCTCTCTTGTCGAGTGTGCTGAAGGTGGTGTCACAGATTTGCGTCCACGGCCAGATCGACGTTCCCGGTCACGTTCACTTGAATGTCTTACCTTACGTGATCGAACCCTGTTGGCCAAATGTTGCTCCACCGGTGTATTATTACCACCGCTAGAATCATCCAATAATATAATATCGTTTTCAATAGAATTTTTTTCTTTAGAAATGTTATTTAAATTATTTTTACTAGTTGCAGTAGAACTCTTATGTTCAATCTTTTTATTATTTTCAACTCCAGTAGAGGGCTGAATTGTTAACTTCTGCAAGCTAGAGTCACTCTCGGGCAAGGTACGTTTAGCCAAAGAACCAGAACGACTGCCGTCACCTTCTGTGTCCGACATATAAGCTCCCAAACGAGCTTGTAATAGAGCTTTCTGTTTCATCAATTCGTCTAAATTGAGATCATCCTCTATTATGGCTAAATCAGGGCTAGCTACATCAGCAGGTCTAATAATGATAAAACAGATAATTGTGTTTCAATAAATTTTTGTTCATCTTTATTTCTACTTACACTTCACTTTCACTTCCAGATGATACGACTTCCATAACTGGCAAAACTTTTGTCTGTATCGTCTTTGTAATTTCCTCAACCAAACTACAGGGATCGGTCTGTATATTTGGTTTTGTTATCAAAAATTTATTTGTTTTAACATCATGTTCCACCCTTAAAGCACAATTTTTATCTTTATTTGCTTTTTTCATAATTTCCGTAAACTTTTCATTAATAGCACCACTTTTTCTTTTTTCCACCGTTGATTCATCGTCAGAATGCGATTCTGAGGAAGAATGGGAGTGATGACGATGTCTTTTCTTGGATTTTTTATGTTTTTTATGAGATTTGTCTGATTTATTGGATTTTTTATGTTTCTTGTGTTTTTTCGATTTCTTATGATGTGATCCTGAGGAATGTTTGGAACGTTTTTCTTCCGGGCCGTCATCGTTAGTTGAGTCATAACTATAAAAGGATAGCAGATTAGTATTAAAATTATGTATACGTTCATAAACGTAAACCAATTTGTAAAGTATACAAAACATAACCTCAAAATGTTTGAGGACTCTGGGAAAAAAAACTACTGACCTATTTTCATCACTAGACATTTTATTGAGTTTTATTAATATTTCTATTGTAAAATTTTATTGTAGAAAATTAAAATAATTTATTATAAACAGATAAAAACAAGCTTTAATTGGAATATTTTTCACAAGTATATGTAGAGAAATGACAGTTGCAAAAACAGTTTTGACTCTTTTTCTAGACAGAGACCTGGGCCGAACAATGTTACGGCGTCTTCAACTTTTGTAAAAATTATAAGCGGCGGCTCCATATCGGTTGTTAGCCATTTTAAATGTAAACATATGAACTTTTTTTCATTATATATATTTCCTAAAAAGATACAGCCACATTAACAAAAATATATGTATGTTTGCTAACGTGTTACTATTACTTATGGAAATTTACATACAAAAAAGTTAGTAATTCTTTATCAAACATGAATTAACATAATATTTAAAATATAAAATTTAGTGTATAAAAAATTGACGTTAAGATACATTGAAGACAATTTACGTCTGCATTCTACAAATCCTACCAACAGTTCTTGAGTTATCCATAAAAATAAAGAACACAGAAAAAACTCATATATGTAGTTCCTTCTTTAAAGTAATAATTTAAAACATATTTTAGAATGCCACCCAAACAATGACTTCGAGAACTATGTATATTTTAAAGAAACCACTGAGAGATCACAATGTACCAAAATTGCATACCACTAAGATGAATTGACATATATATGTATGTAAACCTCATTTCATTTTAAATTTGAATGTTTTTTATTAAAATGTAAACAAACATGCTAACAAAATACTTAATTAAGGGAAACAGATTTAGGTTTTTCTTATTACAATTTTATGAAATTTTTAATTAAAAAATATATTAAAATTATTATACATATATGTATGTATATATGTTAAAACTATTCCGGTATATCACCTCCAGGCACCAACTAAAAAGAAAAATAACATTTTAGCTAATTGGCTTAGTAAAAGCCAATACATCTACTAACCATGGTTATATTATTGCCATTTAGAAGAATTTGATCTAGCTTAGTTATGCGTCTTCCTTCGGGAGTATTTTCATATTCAGTGACATCATCTAATAGCATATTAACAAAATCATCAAATCCCAATAAAGTTCCTACCATTTCTTTATCATTCTTCATAATAATATGAATGCGAGAACCAATGCATTTGTCCACCAATTCTAACAAATAATAAAATTCACATGATTATAATTAAGTTTTTAAAGAAATTTTATACTTACCTAAAGGGAGTAAGGTGGACACATTTGTGGGCGGTGGAACAGCGGTCATTTTAAAAGGATTTATTTCACGTTTTATTGAAAATGTTACTAAATTTTGCGGCAAAATGTGCAAAACTTATTTTTTTGTTCGAAGTATTTGTTTTGTTGGCATTCACTTGGAACTAATAGCATATTTATAGGCTTGCCAAATCTTATATAAATTTAAAAATGGAATTCCAATGAACGCGGCGACTAGCGCCAATCTGCTGACCATGTTTTCTGGCGGAGACTATAAAAAACTGAAACAAATTCAACTTTGGCAGCTAAATTATTTTTGCTGATTTCATTTGATTTTCAATAATAAGAAAAATGATTTTTGATTTGTATTTAAAAAAAAAAAAAAATAAAATGTGGTACTTCTTTACCTCATAACTCACTTAAAATTGTAAATATTTCATGTTCTATGTATCCGATAGCAAATATTGTATTCAAAAAAGTTTTGTGAACTCTTTTTTTAAATTAAAATTAAATTAAAAATAAAATTTTTAGTGGAAAAAAAACTCGTTTATCAGACATTTGTTGTTAATAAAATAGTAAAAACGCAATTATTTTATTTATTTTTTTTTTTTTTTGGGTTTAATTTTTAAAGAACTTATTATAATTTTTTCGACGCTTAGGGAAAATCGGGATTTTAATCAGGTATTTTTAAAAATTTTGATCTATTTTCCATAATAAAATGGAAGATAGATCAATAATTGAATTTGAAATCACTTTTTGTCATCTTAGAAAATACGGTTTGATTTCCTAAGAAATTTTACGTTTCATTAGACCTGTAAGTTTTTAGTGAAAATTGGTAAAGATATAAATAAAATGAAAAACTCAACGGAAATTAACATATATCTGGTCTTACCTTGTAGGTCTAACCAATGAATAAAAAGCCAATATTAAAAAATAAAATAGCAAATATTACTAAAATATAATTGTTATAATATAAAATTAATGCTGCTAAAGAAATTCACGCCTTTGGGTTGAATTATAAGTGAAATATACTAAAATTTCATTTGTAATGTCTTAACTTGTGACACGTAAAAAGTGTAAAAATTAATTAATTTTCTTAAATACAAAATAAATACATTAAATTGTTTTAATTTGATTTGATTAAATTGATTTCACCCAAATCATATTTAAAAAAAGACAACATGTTATTTTTCCATTTTGGTGATGTTGACCAAAGTGGTCATTGAAACCATAGTGCATTGTTCAACCGGCTAACAGCCGATTTAGAGCCGCCGCCGACATTTTTCAGCAAAGCCGTCGCCGTTAAAATCGTTCGGCACAGGTCTCTGTCCCCGTTTTTATTAAATTTTCGTTTGCATATTGTCGAAAAAATTAATTCCGTTAACTTTTTTGGCAAAGAAAAGTTTTATAAAAAAAGCTAAAAATTATAAAGTGAAAAATTTCGAAAATCTTTGTGTAAAAATTAAAAACAAATATCTAAACTAGAAAAAATTAAAAAAAAAAACGAAAAAGGATAAGTAAAATTAAATATTTGCAAAATATCGATATAATGGAAACGGAAGTGACCTCCACTACGAGTGAAGAGGAGTCCAATAATTTAAAAAATAATGTTAACATCGTCCAATCAATAAATAAAGAATTTAACAACTTAGAAAATAGTCAGCAACAACATAATAATGAATCATCATCAGAAACTTCTTCGAATGATACAAAAATAACCAATAACAAGTCAGGAGCCTCACCCAAATTGTTGTCAGAGCAAAATAATACAACGAATTCTCCGCACAAAAGTTCAGCTACAAATGGTATTGGACAAACCTTGGGAAATGATGCAACGCCTGGTGATTGTCAATACTTTTTTGAAGATGAAGTTTTTCGTTTCGATAAGAAAGGTCGTGTTAAATTTGGTTTAGTCCTTGAAACACCTGGTTCATATTCAGGTGATGAGGACGATGAGTTTGAGGAAATTTTAGATAAGGGTGAAATACGTGTTGTTTGGTATCCAGAATTTAGAGAATCCATACAATCGGAAAGTTCGGTGAGTGAAAATTAAACAAAATATATATGTAGTATATATTTTATTAAGTTTTTTTTTTTTAATTTCTTTGTTTTACTGATATACAGTTATGCAATTGTATTGGTGTTTGTTGTAGTACAAGGATAACTGTAAATAAGCGCGTGTTTGGTGCTTTTATCTGGTGTTTTTTTTTCCTTTTTTGTGTTTACTTTTCTTTGTGAAAATTTATTAGGATGGCTCCTTAAAGTTGAAGTTTTCGGAGAAAAAAAAAAAAACTAAAAATTTTAAATGTTTCGAAGTAGACTAAATTAATAACATAGTTGATTAAAAATAAATGATGAAAACTTAAAAATTTTGCATGCTCACTAATGTAACTTTAAGATTTTTGTAAGTAGATTCCCACAATTCCCAAAAACGCCTAAGATCCCCACTTTTTTCATATTTTCTGCTATAATATGAAATTTTTTCAAAAGTCCCGTAGATTTAGATTGAAAACTATTAAGGACTTACTATCGATTAATAAACTCCATTCCGTTTGCATATTCGTTCTGTGGGAATTTAAAATCAAAACTTTCATATAAAATATATCGAATACGAGAGGTTGTGCACCCTGACCGCTAAGATTTTTGGAATTGTTTTCTTTTTTAAAGTCATCTCTGTAAAATACCTTTCGGAAAAGTATAAAATTATATGTTTTTTGAAGAAAATTAAATTTATAGCAGAAAATGTAAAGTTGAAGCACTTTTTCGGTTAAAAAATCACAAAAAAAAAAAATGTTTTGAAATTTTCAAATTCAAAATCTTTTATTTTAAATTAGGCAAGAGATTAAACATTTCGCCACTCATTAAGATCTTCGGTACACTTGAAATTCATATATTAATAAAGGGCTTTCTGTGTAGCCGGCATGCGGCCGGGCTTAAGGACTTTCTCCTCTAAGTATGTCAAACACCGGTTTCGCTAAATAAGCTTTTTTCGAATTTGTTTAAGCTCTGCCAAGTAAATAATATGGTAATTTTATATATCATTGAAAAGGTATTTATTAGTGCTTTTAAATAACATCAATATAATTAAGATCCGGCAATTATTAATAAAGATAATCAGAAAAATATATTGAAACTTTGAAGGCCTATAACTCGTAAATCAAGCAAGAGCGGACAAAAAATTTAATTGTAGTATAATCACAAGTAAAAGTACTATAGAATCAAAATTGTTTAAAAATCAACTGTGCCGAAGATCTTGATTTAAGCAAAAATTTCATATGTCAAAGATAACCTACTTTAAACCTCCTTAGATCCGTTCTACTACGCTTATATCAAATTTCATGCAAATCCTAGGAGCCGTTTAGAAATAACAGATTAATTTAAAAAAAAAAAAATCGAATCTGCCTCACTACATAGTATTTCAAAATTAATCCATTCAATTTATAACTTGATTATATCAAATACAAATTGGAGATCATAACGATTATTTTAATTTTTCATTTTATTATTTTTAATATTGTTATCTAATTTTATTGTTATCGTTGACCCTATTAAATATAGGATCTATTTGCTTTTGAGATAATGTATCTATATTCGGAAAATGTTAAAGGATATTATTATATTCATAATGGTTTGGCATTTAAAATTTTATTATTTTGCATAAAATGTGTCGAAAAGTAAAACTGTATACAATAATTTAGATTTTTTCTATTCAATTCAAAAATCTAGATTGGCTTAGCCGATCGCACTTTAATGCCTGGTGATGTAGTCAGACGTTTAGTGCCGGGAAAAGAAACCCAAAGAGGCTATTGTCGTGATATCAATATGAAGGCAGATGTAAAGATCCTCGGCACTAAATATGTTATTAAAAATGTTAACGCTGAGCGTTTGAGGGTAATTTCCAATTGGCAGCGAGATGGTGCTGTTTGTTTAGATTCTTGGGTAGGCAGCACAAAAGATGTGGAAGAAAAAGCCATACTAAGGTAACATACTTGTGTATAATGAATTTTATAATAAAATATACAAAACGTCTATTCACATAGGACTGCTTCGGGTTGTCGCATAGAAATATCATCAAATGATTTTTATAATTTTCAAGATTTAAATTCACGCCGGCAACGTGATATTTTTAATCCCAAAGTTTTCTATCCAGGTAATACTATTATTGGCAGTTTGCCTCCCATGGAAAATATAAAAATTCTTACACCCGATATACCATTGCATACAAATAAGAAGGGTAAACCTTTGACCAGAAAGGTACTTAAAAATATTTATATATTTTAGTAATAGATAATAGATAACTCTTTCCAATTTATTTCTTTAGTTTACCATAGAAAGTCTTTACACAGATTGTGTTTGGGTTAATTGGCAATGTAAAGCATTGTCGGATGATACAAATCTAGAAGACATTACCATGCAACCCAACCCTTGTGTCACTGGTGATGATCTCAAACGTTTGAAACGTTTAAATCTCTTTGAATCTTGTATGCTGCAAATCGTTGATCGTAACTATTTAACTTATTCATCGTGTGATACACTGGTTAAGAAATCCGACTGGGACAAGGAACAAGCAGTGAAATTTAAACAAATCTTACAACAGCAAAAAGAGGAAAATCAAAAAATCTTTGTACGTACTTCTTTCACTGGTTCAACGGGTACAGCTGGTACACATCATCATTATGAAAAATTCAAGAAAAAACTTAGTTTAAGTTTAGATGATAAATCTAGTAATAAATTAAAAAGAAGCCTATTTAAAGGTGATAAATTGCCCAAGAAAGAACCTTCGACAGAAATGCCATCACAAGAAAAACTTACACCCAAAAGCAATACCGAAGCTGAATGGTTTTCTACCGAAGATGAGGCAGAATTGGATGAAGATAATTGTGATATAAATGCCATGGATATTGATAATTTCGTTGAGAATCTGAAACAGTATACAGAAGATTGTATTAGTACTACAACAACAATGTCAACGTGTTCAAGTCCCTCCCCTCATACGAGTCCTAAGCATTTGACTAAACGTCAATTGAAGAAAAAAACTCGTAAGAATTTTAAAAAACCATTTTTGGCCGAACCTTGTACGGATTTTAATCCGAAGGAAGGTGATGAACTTGTCACGGAAGCTTTGTTGGTTTATAGTACTGCTACTGTGGTGTGGCAAGATGGCACCATTGAATCAGATATACCCTCAACGCAATTATATCCCATACATCATTTGGATAATCATGTAAGTTATGTTGGGGAACAATTGTAAGAACAAATGATAATTAAATTTAAATATATATTTTTAGGAATTTTTTCCTGGAGATTTTGTTATATCAGCCAAAGAAGATTTAGATTTTAGTCATCGCGATTATGGTGTCATACAAACGGTCGATCATCAAGGTAGAACGGCTCATGTTAAATGGTTTACTACTTATACATCGGCAGATGAACCTAAGTAATTATTTATAACTCTCTTCTATTTATTACTATTACATTTTAACATCTTTTTAGGCCTTCCTATAAAGGAGAATCTGAATGTAGTGTCTATGATCTAAAAGATCAACCCGATTTTCAATATCGTCCTGGTACCATGGTCATACGTGTTGCTAATTTTGTTGGCGAAGATGCCAATTGTACTGCGGGTCAGGTTATTGATAACTATATCGATGGTCGTGTTAAGGTCTGGTGGGTTGATGGTCACATTAGTCTCTGTTGGCCGCAGGATCTTTTTGAAGTAGGACAATTAGATCAAGGAGATTTAAGTCACGCTTCGGAAGATTCCTGGGAAACGGAATCGGAAAATAGTGAGGTGGGTTGTGGTGGCGGTAGTAGCCTAAAATTGTCCATAGCTGAGTCGCATATTTTAACGAATATTGAAAAAGCACGAGTAGCATTGGCACGTTTGCAGGAGATATTCAATATTAGTCCAAATTTACAAAATCCAGAGGTAAACTTTTTGAGAATTTTTCAAATAATTTGTATTTATACATATTTTTCTTGAAGGTAATGCGTAAACTTTTGACAGTTTATAAAAGTTGCCGTTTCTTAGATCGTCTTTTGAACACAAATTTCTTCCATGAAGATCATTTTATGGTGAGTTAGATTTTACAAGACTTTTATGTTTTGTTATACAATTTACTATTTGTTATTCTCCAATATCAGGGCCTTATTGAACGTGTTCGCAAAGTTGGCAGTCAATCGATGAATGAACGTGTACAAGATCAAAAAAATCGTTTATTTAGTGATACTTTACAGGCCACTTCTCCTAGTCCCAATAAAACGACACAACATCAACATCAATACAGTGCTATAGTATTAAGTATAGCTGGTGTTGGTAACTCGGGTTCAGGATCTAGCAATGCTGTTGGTACAGGTAGTGCTGGTACAAGTGCAACAAATGTACACAAATGTCATCAATCATTATCGCAGCAACTACAAAACTCTTCAGCTGTAGCATCAACGACAGCTTCTTCAAAGGAATTTGCTCCTCGTGTACTTTTTACTATATCGTCGACACCTTTTAAATGTCCTAACAGTCATAACCATAATACAAATCCCAGTGCTCAATTGACAACAACACCATCATCGTTAAAAAGGCGCTGTTCACCAGTTGCGGCTGCCAAAGAACCTCAAACTAAAAAGACCGAAGATGTGCCAACAATTGATACTGATAAAAATTCTAATGCTGACAACTCAACATCACATACATTGGATAATCTTCCCAGCATTAAGAAAAATCTCTCACTGGACATCTCGCCCAATAAAAATAAACAATATAATGCTGAAAAGAATCAACTTTTAAATTCTGTAATGATGAATATTGAAAAGGCTTTTGAGAAAACCAGTCATTTAACTGCTACTTCACAGGATGATTCGGGTAATTATTCTCGTAATGAAAATTGTGATGGTAGTTCTACTAGTTATACCAGTTCCTCGGATTTAACCAATGTAGAAACAAATAATTCCCTTAACAAAGCTAACGATAATCAAAAATCAATTAATCAATCTAATAGTAGTATAGAATTAACCGAAGAAGTTCCAGAATTGGTATGTGTACGTTTGTGTTCATTGCTCAATGAACAATTGGTCAAGTGTCTCAATGAAATATGTGAAAAATATTATAAAGATGATCAACAAAATTTAAGTGAGGTGTATAAAATAGATTTAATCAATAATGATGATGAAACTATTGAGACCATTATTGATATTGAGGATAATAAGATAACAGTAGAAAGTCATACAAATAAGGAGGAGAATATCAATAAAATAGAAGAGGTTGTAGAAAATGCTATTAGCACTACTTCCGAAGCTGCCAAGGATAATTCACCATCGGGTAATAATACTTTAGAAGCTGAACTTAATGCAATAAATGTTCAACAGGAATGCTTTCAAGTTTTATCAAATGCTCCTAAAAATCATAAATATCAATTAACCATTTTCCATCCAAATAATACTCAACAATATTACAAGGCTGTGCAACGTGAACATCGCATGTTAAAAAATTCCTTACCTCCGGGTGTATATGTAAAGTATGTTAACTATTTTCATTTAAAATGTTAATTTAGTTTCATTTTTTTATATTTTATTTAATTAAAGGGTTTATGAAGATCGCATGGATTTATTAAGTGTTATGATAGAGGGTCCCAAACATACTCCTTATGAGGATGGCATGTTTTTCTTTGACATTCAATTAGGTCGAGATTATCCCAAAAGTCCTCCACTTTGTCATTATATAAGTTACTGTTCGGATCGTCTTAATCCAAATCTTTATGAAGATGGTAAGGTATGTGTTTCTTTGTTGGGTACTTGGATGGGTAAAGATACTGAAGTATGGGGTCCCAACAGCACATTGCTGCAAGTAATTGTTTCCATACAAGGGCTTATTTTGGTTCCAGAACCCTATTTTAATGAGGCAGGCTATGAAAAACAAAAAGGTATGAAATAAATTGATTAATTTAATTTATTTGTTCGTTTATTTAATTACATATTTATACATATATTTATTTTTATTTTTACTTTATTTTATATATTTTTCTTGCGAATAAAAAAGGTACTCAACAAGGCAAAGAAAATTCTCGCATGTATAACGAAATGGTTATTATTAAAATGGTTCAAGCTACTACGAAATTAATACAAAATCCTCCCGAAATATTTCGTGAGGAAATATGTAATCATTACAGACAAAATGGCCTTAAAATGTATGAACGCATTAAGGGTTGGATGGAATTGTCGAAACAAACAAATTCGAATATAAAAGATAATATGAAGCATGATCAAGGTAAGCTTTAATGAATTTAATAAGAGTTGCTATTTAATACTTAACCCGGGTTCATACACAGCAGTTTTTCTTGCCGCCATTCGGAGTTTATAGGTGAGAAAGAATACTAAACATTCTCTTTAGATCTCTCGTCTACAAAGCCAGATTTGCCGCAAGAAAAATTGCTGTGTGTGAACCCCGACTTACACCCATAGAAAAGGTAATTTTGTTCAAAGACACTAAAGTATACAAAATAATTTTTATTAAATTACTCTTGAAATCACATTTGGGAAATCTCTTTGTGTGACTAAGATTTTTTAGGGTAATATTAAATTTTACAAAAGAAGCAAACGGAATGCTGAAGAAATTTAAAATGTTTATGAAAGTTTTGTATTTTTTTAGTGAATTATCGTGCTTTTTTCTTTGAGAAATTTTTATTTATTTAAAAAATTTACAATAATATAAAAAGCCATCTTAGGCCAATTAACATATATTACAAAGATCTTTTCCCGACTAAAGATATCTAAAATTAAAGGGAATAAACAAAATATTAAAAAATTTACTAATATTTCTAGTCAATGGCTCCCCAGCCAAAATAATAAAAATAAGAGGAAGATAGTACCCTAATTAGTAGCTAAATTCAATAATAGAGTTAGACATACTAAAAAATAAATAGTTTATTATTAAAAAACTCTTTTTTGTGAAAAGTGTATTTTTGGTAAAGTTTAGCTTTTTGGTGAAATAATATTTTATATTTATTTTTAGCAAATTTTTAATTTTTTTTTAATTTTTTTGGTGAAATTTTTGATTTTTGGTGATAGGCAAATAAAAATTCTTTTCTGTGAATTTTCAGATTTTTTTAAGTTTTTGGTGAATTGTTAGATTATTTGTTTATTTTTTGTTAAATTTTGATTTTTTAAGAAAATTTTTATTTTTGTAAAATTCAACATTTTGGTGCAATTCAGACTTTCGTTAAAATTTGTTGAATTTTTGGGACTATTTTTATACCCTACACCACCATAGGTGGTTGGGGTATTATGTGTTTGTGCAAATA
>MINK01172485.1:8652-36176 GCA_001735545.1 Phormia regina
TGTATGTATGTATGTATGTATGTATGTATGTATGTATGTATGTATGTATGTATGTATGTATGTATGTATGTATGTATGTATGTATGTATGTATGTACTTTACTTTAAGACAAAATCTCATCGGTCGTTATACACTATCAGTCAATCAGTCAATTAGTCCAGTCATCCAAGATGCGATTATTTTATAAAATTTTATTATGTTTATACTTTTATTTAGAAAATGTAGCAAATTCATTAAAAACTGATACAACATTTTTGCTAAAACCCCAGAGGTGAGTTTCATCAATATGAAAAAAAAAAAAACATATAATTTAATTTATTCTTCATTTAAATAGTCTTCCCGATGACTTGAATTTTATGCCTTCTCTATCCAATGGACATTTGGGTTTTACCATCTTTGGTGATGCCATCTATATGAATGGTGTTTATAACGGTCATAAAGGCGATAGTCGTCGAGCTCGTTTACCCAATTGGCTAAATATAACGGCTCATATTTTAAATAAGAAAACCAACAAATATTATCAACCCGATAACGTTGAATACACCATGAATTTATATGAAGGAGTGTTTCAATGGATGGAAGAGTATAAAAATTTAAACGTAACTTTAAAGCAGAGAGTATATGCTCATCGTTATTTTAACAGGGCTTTAATATACGAAATGATTTTCAGATCGGAGCCAGAATCGGGTAAGCGATATTTGTTTCTTATAAAGTTGCAATTAATTTTAAAATGAGTTATAAATAATTTTAGAACCTGTAACCATAAAATTAAAACAAAATTCTGGAGCTTATACTGAAGCGTTTGATCTAATACCCGAAAATTCTAATGCTGCTAATGTACAAATGCTGCGCGCAACAACAAAATTGGTGGAAAATGAATATTTCCAACCAAATCGTACGAGTATATATGTCGCATCCAGTGATAACGTTAAAGGAAATAAAATCTTTAGACTAAACACTGGTCAACATACGATATATTATAGATTTGTATTAACAGCAGATTTAAAGAAATCAGTGGTTTTAAAGGAGTTAGAAAATGGTAAATTATTTATTACATTAAAATTAAATAGAATTGTGAACAGACATAGATTTTTTCCACAGTTTTCAGTTTAAGTGAGAAGGAATTACTGGAAAAACACACTTCTATATGGGAGGAGTTTTGGAATGGGTTTCAAATTAACGTAAAAGGAAATCAGGAGTTAGTAAGTTTTATGTGATTTAAATATGCGATCTCTTTGTTAAATCTTTTACTTCTACATATGTTTATATATTTTTAGTCTAAAATTATCAATGCTGGTATTTTTTATATGGCCTGTTCTTTGCCCTCGTTGGAAACTAATCAGAATAACAGCGCCTATTTTGGCCTAAGTCCCACTGGTTTAGGACGTGGGCAATTAGATGATGACTATGAAGGTCACAATTTTTGGGATACTGAAATATGGATGTTGCCAACCATAACACAACTACAGCCTCTTTGGTCACAAGAACTTTTCAAATATCGTCTGCAACAACTGAAAGGTGCTCTATTTAATGCCAATATAACGGGATATAAAGGAGCCAGGTATCAACAACATATCACAATAAAAATATTTTGCCAAATTATTCGCCATACATTTCTCTTAGATTTCCTTGGGAAAGTGCATATACTGGCACAGAAGCCACTAATCCATGTTGCCCTGAAGTGGCCACGCAAGAAATACACATTTCGGCTGATATAGCATTTGCTTTGCAGCAGTTTTACGCAACCACCTATAAACGTGACTGGCTGTGTAACACAGCCTGGCCACTGGTTCGTGAGATAGCTATATTCCTACAAAGTCGTGTAACATGGCAGAAACAAACAAAACAATTTCATGTACAAAGTAATATTTGGATTTTATTTAAGTTTAATATTGATTGATAATTATTTCCTTTTTTTTTTTTTTCTCTTTAAATTTTATAAAGATGTAATGGGTCCTGATGAAGATCATGAGAATGTTGATGACAATGTTTATACAAATGTTGCATTTAAAAAGGCATTTGAATTTGCCAGGTAATTGAAAATAAATAAAGCGAATTATACTTTATGTTATACTTTTCTAGATTTACCCACTTAACATGTGAGCCTAATATGAATGTATCTTCTTTGGATTGGATAAATATTGCCAATAATATGTTCATTTTATATGACTCAGAACGTGATTATCATCCCCAACATATGGGCTATAAGCCACAAGAGCAAGTAAAACAAGCTGATACCATATTATTGGGTTATCCATTACAATTTTATATGAAAAAGTCAGTAAACGTATCGCAAATTATTTCCTTGAGACTTTTCTTTCTCCCAAACTTAAATTTATTGCCACATTAACAAGTGAATAGCACTTGAATGAATAAATCATTTTGTGCGCCACATATTGGATATTACTGATGCTTTTGGGGGAAACTAAATACGTTTCAGGGAAAATTTAAAAATCACAATCTCAATTAAGAAAATACCTTTTTTTTTGTTTGGTTTCATATAGTTCAACACGTTTTAATGATTTACATATGTATGAAAATGTGACACGTCACTCGGGTCCAGCCATGACATGGTCCATGTTTTCCATTAACTATTTAGATGTTGGTTTGACTGCTAAAGCAGAACATTACTTTGAAATGGCATATCGAAATTACGTTAGACCGGAGTTTAAGGTAAAGAAGTAAACGAAGAAATATTTCTTATAGGAATAAATTAAAAAGATTTGTCTTAGGTTTGGAGTGAAACAAAAATTGGCTACCATGGTTCGGCAAATTTTCTTACCGGCATTGGTGGTTTTTTGCAAACCATAATTTATGGTTATGGTGGCATAAGATATCAATTACATAATAATACGGCCAAAATGATGATAAAACAAACTCATCTTATGCCCAATATTCAACAATTAAACATAAAAGGTAAAAGAGTTATATTTTAATTTATAATTTAATTAAACTATTTCATTTCTTTCAAGGCATCAAATTTGCAAATTCAGTATTTACCTTACTAATTAAAAAAAGTGGTCAAAATATTTTGAAATTAATAAAACTTGGTAATCAGCCTTTAGAACTATTGATTGGAGAAAATAACAAAACTATCCCTCTTTATGAAGGATTTTTAAGTAAGTTCACACAGTGTTATAAATAATATGTTGTATGTATTTAAATGTCTTCTTTATTTTGGTTTCTTTTTCTTTTACATATTTTTTAAACTTATAGTTCAATTCCAAACTGAATTCATAATTATACAAACTACAGCAAAAGTGGCCGAAAATATTAATCATCTTACATATTAAATGTTTATGAAAAAAAGCATATAATATATAAATCTTACATAAATATTATAATTATAAAAAATGTTTTAAAATTGCATGTGACACATATAATATGGATGTGGAATAATCTAAAAATATATAAAAATATGCAAAACTTGTCCATATCTGTATAATGGAGCTTTATGCTATAAAGTAAGTTTTAAAAAATGGCTATTGCAATGTATGGGGAGTTTTGTTTTTGGTTAAATTTAAATTCAAGTGGATCATTTACAAAGGTTAATATATTTGTTTGAAATACATTCTTCTATCCAAATTATATTTTCTTAAACGACTAGAAAATAGTTGTTGAAAGAAATTCAAATAACTCTAGTAATTGTTAAGACGGTTTTAATATTTTTTAATCATTTTTTTTTTTATTAACAAAGTTTGATTCTTTTTAAAATGATCCACCGAAATTTTTAGCTTAGTTTTGTTTTTCTAAGCCTACGTATGTGATTAACCTTTATGACTATTGTATACTATGGATAAATTTGGTTTATTATAGTGTCTAAAGTTTGCGTTTTATGTTAACATTTATTTAAACTTCGATATTGTTGAACCAGCTACATTATTCGTAGTCTGTTTGCCACCACTTAAAACTACATATGGCGTTTTCGTTTCTTTTTGTTTTTGCTGTAACATTGTGAGCGTACCCAGTGGTGTATCCGTTGAACTCATAGTTTTCATTAGTCCTTCTTGTTCCATTTTCTTTAAGCGTTTTTCAATCTTATTTTTACCTGGACCTTTGCCATGGAATTTATGTGACAAATAACGAAAAGCTTCTTTTAAATTCAAAATGCGACCATTGTCATCGATATATTCTAATTTTACGTTTGGATTGAAATTACTTTTGTCTTTGAAATCCATAATGGGACCAGCATGAAAACGATCACGTCGTCCAAATTTATCATCCTCACTAAAAGTAAAAATATTTTGATGAAAATTTCTTTTCAAAACTAAATTTTATAGATATAAAATATACTTACGCTGTGTTTTTATCCTCAATTGAATAGTTTTTAGCTTGCAAATGTGCCATTTTAGAGTTGCTGGGTCGATTAAGGTCCTCCTTTTCTAAATAGCCCTTTGATAAAGCTAAACGTAGCGCATTCGCTACACCAGCCCCTACATCGGGTTCTTCATCTAATATGGCCACCTCTTCTACCTCATCAACAATGTTGTCTAAATCAGCTGGTTGATTGACTTCATCGGGATTAACTGAATTCCAAGTGCCATGACTTGCTTCTACCATGTCATCGGTGTTGTCACCTAATCTCTCTTCAGCGTTTTCAATCGTCTCAAAGTCCATCATGTCATTGGAATCTTCATCTCGGTTGCCGGCCATACCGTAAGTCGGAATATCACCCAAAGTTCTACAGAATTCAGCTGTGGCATTTAGTATGATATGAGCATCACGATTACCCTCTGAATCCATAGCGTTGTCATCTTCGATTTCAGATTTTATTTCAGGTTTAATAGATTCAATATCGGGTAGAGATTTCTTAATAATATTCTCTTTTTGTTTAAGTTTACGTGCTTTGGAAAGTACACGTTCGAGATCTTCATCTTCTTCTTCGATTTTTAAATTCATTTCTGAATCCATGGGATCATCTTGGTCAGTTGGACTACGGTGTCGTCCACCGCGACTACCAAGGTGTGGTGTATCTTCAGCTAAAGGTAATAAGTCATCAGCTTTAAGTTTTTGTCTTAATTTCTTAACTTTTTTTTTGGGTTTCTTAAATCTGTATAAAGAACAAAAAATAACTTTATTAATAAGAATATTCAAGAATCTTTCCGCGTATGACTTACTTAGCCATTTCCGTTTCTGTCAAAGTATCGGATGCCAAAGTGATTTGAGTGTCGGCCAAAGTTTCTAAACGTTTACCCGCTAATTTTGTTTTGATTTCCAACAATTTACGGCGATGTTCACGCTCTTCTTCTAAATTTTCACCTATTACAAAGTTTTTCGTTTTCAATTTATTTCCATCCAAATCTTCATCATACTTCTCCAAAATGTTTCTTTCAATGGGGTTGCCCAATTCATCATACTGCTCTTCATATACGTTATAACCATAAGACAAAGGATTTTTCTTTTTATTTTCAACATTTTTGCGATAGCGGGCGTCATCCAACATATTGACATTGACCAAGGTGTCACCCTCTTTTTCGTCTAAAACATCAGCATCTTTAAGCGTTAAAATAATTGTTTTTCCCTCAGAAAATTCATCCATGTCATGGTCGACTTTTAGACCCTTCAAATGTTTTTCCGTATAAGCTTTGCGACGCACTTCTTCTTTTTCCTTTTCGAACAAATCGTCTACACCAAATTCTTGATCCATTTCCTCTAAAGCTTTAGCCTAGTACAAAATAAAATTTTATTAAAACTTATTTAAACTTATATTTTGTTTTTTTTAACTTTTCACTTTACCCTTTCTTCCGCTGCCTTTTTCTCATCCACCACCTTTTTGTTGCGCTCTACCCATTTACTGATATCATCTACTTCGTCATCCGACTCACCCAGTGTTTTTATACGGGCCAATCTTTCTTCCAAGAAACGTTTTTCTTTACGCTGTTTTAGTTTTTCACGAATTTTCTCCGCTTTAGCTTTTTCTTTGAGATCTTCAGCAGGCTTATGCAAAAATTCGCCCCATTCGTCTTTATAAGAAGCAAGATCTTTTTCTCCTGATTTCTTAGCTTCGACTGCTGCTGCCGATGTTGACGGTTTTGAGGGACCGGAGTCAACCTCTAAAGGCTTTAAACCCAATTTTGCTCTTAATTTATTAGTTTCTTCTATAGAAAGACAATCTCCCGCACCGTTTTCTGGTATGGGTGAAAAATCTTTTTCTCTAGGTCTATCTCTTTCCGAAGATCGCTCCCGATCTCTATTATATCTTTCAGATTCTCTGGGTGAATCAAATTCTCTATCTTCCCTTTCTGAACGATGTCTTGAATGATATTCCCTTTCTGATCTTTCGTATTCACGTTCTCTTTCTCGTTTTCTTTCGCGATCTTTTCGCATTTCACGTTCCATTTCTTCATCACGACTATCCCTTTCTCGCCTTCTTTCCATTTCTCGCTCTCTCTCATAACGTTCTCGTTCCCTATCCTTCTCTCGTGCCCTTTCATAAGCTCGTTCACGTTCCTTGTGCCGTTCACGTTCTTTATCCTTTTCACGCTCACGCTCCCTATCTCTTTCTCTCTCCTTTTCATAGGTTCGACGACGACGTTCCTCATCATAGTCAGCATGTTTAGTTAACAAAGGTGGTGGAGGTGCACTACGTTCCCTTTCGCTATTACTGTTCGATTTAGAATCTACCGGTACTTCCACACAATCGGAACCTGAAATACAAATTTATTGTCAACAATTTTGATGATAGCGAACATTTTATCGATATATCTTATTAAGGCAAAACCATTAGATTGTTTCCATTCAAGTATGGAAAAATGTAAAAGCAACATTCCAAACCTTTTGAAAATGCCTGTAAAAGAGTAAAAAGGAAATACGATGATTTATAATGATCTACATTAAAAGTGCGCAGTTGAGAATAGATAAGGGCTCTCATATTAAGTAAAAATATGAAATATAATGTTGAAAAAAATAATCGCTTTAAACATTTTTCGCCACCTTATCTCATCGCTACGAACAACTGCACACATTCCCGTTCCTTGGGAAATTTTAGAACCCCCAAACCCCTTAAAAATTATGTATACATATACTTTTTTCACTTACTGTCTGAATCAGACTCTGCCAAAGCAATCACTTCATCGCCTCGTTCATCACGGTCACACTCACGACGCCTATGGCTTTTGTCGCGGTGATGTTCCTTATGTTTTTTGTGTTTGTGATGACGGTGGCGACTGCTGGATTTTTCTCTTGTCAAATCGATTTGTTGTTCTTCATCGTCACTGCGAAGTTCTTTAGGAGTTCTGGAACGATGACGCTTGTGTTTCTTTTCTTTTTTGTGTTTATGTTTGCCTGTGGTGGATGAACCCATATTTTATTTTTAAATATAGATATATTTTTCTTTTTCACAAAAATTATTAGCTAAACTACTTTTTTTCCAGACGAAAATAAACGTTTTGCTAAATGACAACAGGGTTGTTTATAGAAAGTTTGACAAGTGTACTAAAAATGATTGTACTGTCAAATGTTATAAACTAAATAAAATAAAAATCGCTAATACTTAACTTTACATTTAAACCAAAATTACAATAGCGCGTAGGCAGTCGCAGCAAAAACAATCAGCTGTTCACTGTCAGTATTAACTGTTGCTGTATATTTAATTGCATAGGATGTAAGCAGCGTCATCTTACACAGTTTTTTTTGATATTTTCTTCGTTGATAAATTATATATTTATCGGATATATTTTATTCTTTTGATAAAGTCATCCATTTTGTATGCTTTAAAATTTGATTCATAACTTCCCCGCATGAAACAAAATTAGAAAATATTGTGTGCATTGGTTCTGCCGACACTTTGTTCATGTCTAAAAAAGCAAATTAATGTAACAATGTTTGAGCGACTTATCGAATCAGACATTATTATATAAATATTCTACATACGCAAAAGTTACTTATTTACGTATCTCATCTAAAATAGTAAATAATTTTTATACTATTTATTTATTTTTTAATAGAAAGGACTCCTTTTTACTCAATTTTTTTATAACAATAATATTTTAATGCTAATTTCTTAAGGAAATTCTATATTCTATTCCTATAATTGCTCTCAAAAATTTTTACATCGTTATTTTCACCGATAAAAGTAGTATCAATAGGAAAAAAATCGGAGCTGAGTTAGAGAGGTCTATTTAAGCCAAACAAATAATTATTCTTTTACACTGGACATTGCATTAAATACATCCTTTAAAGCATTCAAGCGAAATAGTTCCTCCTTTAATTCTACATAATCCAAGTACGAAAGATTTCCATTTTGTAGTTGATAATTTTTAACGTGTAGCACTCGCATAAGTTCCTGCTGCTTGCGCACGATATCTTCTTTTTTAGTAACTTCAGCTAAATTCTTTATTTTTTTATTACCTTTGGACTTTTTAGATTTTTTGCTAGAAATCTTTTTAAATTAAATATTTTATTAATTTTTATTAAGTAATGAAACCAAAACTATTAAATAAATACCTCAGAATCCATGATGTCTTCTTGTAAACAAAACAAAATATAAATAAAAACATGCACAAGTCGGGAGTTGCCCATTTTATTCTTCAACATCAATTTAATGACAATGCTATAATTAAATATGGCCGTTTATTGTAACTCTTTATCAAATCTGGTACCACCGATAGTTTATTGTTTGCGGTGGATTTAAAAAATCAAGTTTTTTTTTGTTGAATTGAAAAATTAATAATAAAATGGATTGCAATGAAACTATGCGTATTATGAATTCTGAAACAAATGAACAATTGCTTAAAGCACACATGGAAGAATTAGCCAAGGTTCGGAAAATGCGTTTGGTTATCAAAGAACTGAAGCAAATTGACTGCGCCCAGCTAACGCTATCAGACAAGGAACAAGTGAAAAAAGCCATTGTTTTAATGAAAATTGGTGAATATCTTTATTTAAATGACAAAAAAGATCAAGTTTTAAGTAAGTAAAATAGACAAAATATATACGTACATATAAAAATATTTTGTAATAAAATTATATATTTCTTAATAGATTTAGGCGATATAAGTTCCATAAATCTGAATTACACTGAAAGAAAAACACTGCGTCATCAACTAACACTAAATTTGCAAAAAGAATTGGGAATCATTCTCGATTTTAGTAATAAAATACGAACAGAGCTGCCAGAAGTATTTATTGAAGGTGACTCTTTGCATACGGAGATATTATTATTGGAAAAACAAAGACGCGCCAATTTGGAGAATCTAATGCAGCTACGAAATCGTAAATGTAATTTTCTTAAAGTGATCGCAGAATTGAAAATGGGTCCATATTTAGCCTGCGAGTTGGAGGTTATGCTCGCTAAGTCTCGTCAGAATCAAACCAAAATCAATCTTCTGCGTGGCTACTTTATAAATGAATTATTAACTCGTACAGAACATAATTTAAAAGCCATACGTGAGGTGGAAGGATATATAAATGAGGCATTAGAAAAGGAACAAGAAGTTAGTAACTAAAAAATATTTTGCTGGTTGATTTAGTAATAAAATTTAATTTAATAAATTATTTATATTTTCGAATTACAAGTTATTTTAATTTCGTTATTTTTATATATTTTATTATTTATGTACACATTTTATAGTGCAACCGGAAAAGATCAAACAACTTGTTTATATAAATAAATATACAAGTTATAATTCATATAGAAATTTAGAAATTTTTTCTTTATTGCTTTAATTTAAAGCAAACATACTAATTGTGTTTTACCGCCTTTAACATTTACATGGTTTTTTCTTCTGGTGTAAAATATTAAAAAATGTGGTTACGACCTTTTACATTTTATGTGACGACATGTACATATATACTATTCAATTTGTAATCAAATTAATATTGTATCATACCTTAAGAAAATACAATGTTGTGGGAGTTTTTTTTTGTTATAGTGGAACTATTTATAAACATATAAAAACTAGAATATATTTTAAATTGTTGAATATGTAATTTGATCTATTAATTCATCTTCTTCCAATTTTATTGTCATCACTATATCTGTTACTTGTTGCATAGCCTTTATTTGGTTACGATTGTTCATTTTACATATTGTCGAAGTAATCATTTCTCCAAATGCATAAACCGCAGGATTTGCTTTTCTAGCATCAGTTTGTGCACAAGCTTTTTTTAAAGTTTCGACCGCTTCACAAAAACTTTTATCGACATCGGGATTTGTAGGAATTTTACATCTTTTTCGTAGAAATGATGGATCGGTCAATGGATCATCAAATATTTGTGTAAATTCTTTACTTTTCACTGGTGACGCTGCTGGGGAAATAGGTGAATCGGATGATTCCGAGGAATTTGTTTGCGATTGAACTGGTTGAGGTGAAGGCAGTGGTGAACGCTTTCGTAGTAATGATAATGGAGCTTTTCTTTGCATCCGTCGTTTTTTTCTGAAATATGTATGCACAAACATATCAGTATTTGTAAAGTGCTTTAGTTTATTTCATAACTTAACTTAGTACCTTAGAGCGATATGAGGTCTTATGAATTCCATTTTCTCAAACAAGGACCACAGGTATCTGTTTCCTATGTTTTCGATTGTTTTATTACCATCTCTGTAATCTTTGTTAAAGCGATCCCTCAAGTTGGTCCACCTCCTCAGGCAGTCTTCCGCTAATAAGTTAAAAAATTAAATTTGCGGTTCAATATTTGCAATACACACAATTTACCAGTTACTCCCATTTCATGAGCAATATCCGCCCATGCATCTTTTTTACTTTCGGAATCTCTATAAAGGGGATTAGATCTATTGTAAATTTCATCCCTCTCCTTCACTAATGAAATGAGTTTTTCATAATCCATAATCACTTTTGAATTTCCCAAATTGATTCAATAAAATTAGGGATTTCCTCGTCAATTTACGATAATTCATTTATCCAAACATTTATAAACCAATGTATAAAGAAAATTATCTGCGTTTGTTTATTGTTACAGCACGTTACCATACGTTTATTTTAACGCATTGTATTAGCGTCACATTATTGTTTCCGATACGTTGCGATTGTGATGATATCTAGTTTAGTACCAAACTACGTAGTACGCACATAGATACAACATATACATATGTATGTTTGTACATGTAGTGATGTAAAAATATTTGTATACGAGCTGATGGACCGTGCGTTGCAAGGGTTTTATTGTAAAAAAAAAACATATTATACAAATTAAAATAAAATTTTGTATGAAAAATATAATAACCGTCATATGAACGAAAAAGTACCACAAAGTCCATTAATATATTTTCATTACTACTGGTGGACACGAAACATAAAATATTTAACATTAATACTAACATCATGTTAATGATAAATGTAGATCGTTCAATTTGATTTTATAATTGAAAATTCATTATAAAGTTTAAATAAAATATATCATCGAAGTATCATAAATTGTATTTCAATAAATTTTCAAAATTGTAGTAGTACCCATATCAAAATCCTCATATGAATATTTCAATAAATATAAAAAATGTTTTATGAAAAAAGTACCAAAAATTGGTACGATTTTTAACCCTTAAACGTTTGATTTTCTAAAAAGTACCAAATTTGTATTTGTTATTTTTTTGATAAGTTATGAATACGACACAATCTGTATGTTCATTGGTTTCAAAGATACATATGGTGCCAAAAAAGTACCAAAATACATTGTTTTTATGTTTAGTGTACTCTAGTTTTTTATAAAAATGAATTACCTACAAACATTTAGAAGATATCTTCCTATTAGATATTTACGCAATATTCTTTTATTAAATAGAAATAAATCATCAAAGCAATATTTTTATAACATTATATTTTTATCAATTTAAAGAAAATTAGGATACAAACAAAAACTAAATAAAATTTTTTATTTTTTGTCATTTATAAAATAAAATTGATCATAAATCCAAATTTTTCAGACAAATGGAATATAGATAATACAATTTACTCGATCAAAGATCCCATTTTTATATTTCGGTTTCGATTATGGTAGTAAATAAAGCCTTTCTACTATAATCGAAACCGATTTAGCACCACATTGATTTTTAAATAATTTTAATAATGATTCTATAACATTTTTCTTGCGATTAGTGATGTAAAAATATTTGTTCACTAGCTCGTAGCTTATTTTGAGTCTACATTTAACAAATTTTTGTCAAGACAAACATCAAAATTTTATCAAGATAAAGATTGTCTTGGAAATGCTTCGTAAAAGACGCCATCAAGACTCAAAGTTAGGAGTGTTCGAATATGTGTTTTAATACATATATATCGAACCTTGACCTCCAAAATATCGTAACCGACAACTCCTTAAGCCCGGATACAAAAAAAAAAATTTCACAATTAGTCTGTTATAAATTTTCAATTTATCTAAAAAAAATAATAAAATTGAATTGAAAGTAAAGTATGAAATCGTTTTATTTGGAAAAAAGAAAAATAATTTGTAACAGCGCCAAACCGATAAATAAGAAAACTTTTCGTGTTTATTTAATAAATATAAAAACTATAATGTTTATTTTAAACCGCTGAATATGTAACTTGTTCCATTAAATCATCTTCTTCTAATTTAATTCTCATCACTATATCCGTAACTTGTTGCATGGCTTTCATTTGGTTACGACTGTTCATTTTGCATATTGTTGACACAATCATTTCCCCAAATGCATAAACCGCAGGATTTTCACTTCTAGCTACATTTTGTGCACAGGCTTTTTTTAAAGTTTCCACTGCATCGCAAAAGCTTTTATCGACATCAGGATTTGTTGAAACTTTACGCTTTTTACGCAGAAATGAAGGATCGATCAGTGGATCGTCGAATATTTGTGTAAATTCTTGACAGTTCACTGGTGACGCGGCTGGAGATTGAGCTGGGGAAGCTTTTGGTGATTGAACCGGTTCAGGTGAAGTTCTTGGTGATTCAACTGGTTCAGGAGAAGATGGTGGTGAAAGCTTACGTATTAATGATGGTGGAATAGCTATTCTTGTTATTCTCCCGGCTCGGTGTCTGAAATATGATTTTGTTGAAAATGTTTTTCATGTATTTTTTTTTATTTTACTTACGGCCTAGGTGCTATATAGGGCCTTAAGAATTCCATCATCTCAAAAAAGGGCCAATTGTATGTTTTCCCGTCGTTGTCAAGCCCTTGATTTTTCTTTCTGCATTCTCTCGTGTATCGGTCTCTTAGAGAAGTCCACCTCCTTTGGCAGTCCTCCGCTAATTTAAACATAAACCATATATTTATATTACAAGACGGATTAATGATGCAGCTAATATATTCATTTATGATATCAAAATTCAAATTCACGTACCAGGCACTCCCATCCTTTGAGCAATCTCCTCCCATGCTTCTTTCTTATTATCAATATATTTATAGAGTGGATTCGATTTGTTGTAAATTTCGTCTCTTTTCTTTACTAGTAAAATAAGTTTTTCATCGTCCATAATTACTTTTGAATTTCCAAATTTGTTACGATTGAATTGTTAATCTCTACGTCAATTTACGATGCTGTATATTTTTTTTTTCTTTTTCACAAAACCAAATTATCCAAGCGTCTAATAATGTAGAAAAATTATTTGTGCGTTTGTTGTACGACACGTTACCATACGTTTTTGCTCGTATATTTTTACGTATTACTTTAGCCATTAATATGGTTCCTCTACGTTTGTGATTGAGATGGTATTTGTGTTGAGTATTAAACTACATCTAAATATTTTTGATATGACAAAGCTAACTTTAGATTAATAAAATTGTATTTTTTAATTAAATTAAATTGGTTTGTATAAAAATGAATGATATAGTAAAAATTTTAGGACTTAAAAACATCAACAAGTTTCATTCAAAAGTTGTATGTGCTAAAAATAATAGAATTATCCCGCTTAACCCAACACTGTTGCAAATTGAAGATTTCTTTTTCTTCATCATATCAGTGATGTTAACTTCTAAGCTTTTGAGATTCAATAGGAAACAATTTAATAAAGGTCCAATCAGCAACAAAACAACATTTAAAGTACCTTCAAATACAGAGATTTCTTATGATATATAATATGACCATATTCATAAAACCCTTGAGTGAGAAATATTATTATTTATTGAAATATTTTATTTATTTCAAATAAGTGTTACCGCATGTTATAGAAACAGAATTTATACAATTTCTTTATTTTATTACATTTAGCAAATTGGAGGTCACATACCGGATTTTAATATAAAAAAAAAACGATCTTTTTATTTTTATTTCAATCGAAAAACAATCTTTAATGTTCAAAAAATAATAAAAATCCATCATATTTTCTTATTTTCATCAATAGTGATCGTGATCGAAATAAAAAACATAAATATTTTGAAGTTTTTTCATCGGATGAACCACAGTTTCGTTGAATAAAAAAATATGAATAAATAAAAAAAAATCATTTGAAATTTTTTTTAACTGATATTTATTTTTAAAGATTTTTATCGTTAAAGATTATTATTTTCATCACGATGGATTTTTATATTAAAAAAATAAAAATCCCTCATAAATTTTTTCAACAAATGAAAAAACATTTTAAGCAAATGAAAAAGAGGTGCTTGGTAGAGGTAGACGAATGTTCGGAAATTGCTCAAAATGGAAAAAAGTCCGTGTGTACGAGCACTCTAGAACCACAAGTTGCTGCTTGCAAGCAAGGAGGTGCTCAGGAGCCATTCTGTGACCTCGTGTGTTCCCGTAAGGTAACGCTTATAGGACGACGCAGTCTCTTGCGGGCATCTTTAATGGTTCTCAAACTAGAACCATTAAAGAATTGTCTGGAGATGAGCTAAAATGTTTTTTCATGTTCAATAAAAACAAAATATGTTTTGTTAATAGTGTTCTATTCAATACACTTTTTACAACTATAATTATATTTTATTATGTATTCTAATACTCGTTGTGATTTAATCACACCGATCCCATCGCCAAATAGTACCGTCATCGCAGACACACACCAAAATTGAACCATCTTTCGAAAATGTTGTTTGTCTTATGGCTGTCGTACATTTGGGATGTATTAAAGTACTGCATTTGGTTAAATTCGGATCAGAAGCATCCAGTTCCCAAACATAGGTTTTACCTTGTTGATTGCCCAAGGCTAAAATTTTATGCCACAAATTGAATGCAAAACGTATGAACCATATTTCGCATTCCTTATAGTCGAAATGGTGTATTATTGTTGTTGTCGTCTCTTGTGGTTTAAATTCATGTTGGTCCAATTTTCCTGGTTTCCAACAAACTATAGAATTTTCGCATGATTTTGAAAGTATGAAATCGCCGAACCATTGCACACAATCTACATAGTTACGGTGTACGTCTCGCGTAGAGAAATCGGGAAAATGTTCTTTTATAGTTGGAAAAGGTGAAGTATTTTTGCTGGTGTTCCAATGGCAACTTTTTTCAATAGCTTCTTTGATGGCAGGTTTGTTCAGATACCATAATTTTAACGAATGATCCATGCCACTAGACATAATACGGTCGCCTTTCAAATCAAAATCTACAGAGAGCACTTCATCTCGGTGACCTTCGACACCGCCAAATATTGCTACGCATACATCTGTTTGTACGTTCCACAGACGTAATGAGTGATCCTTACTTCCTGATAATAAAATTTGTGGTAGCCTTGGATGAAATTTTAATTCATTTATGGCATGACCATGACCGATGTAATGTTTGGTACTCATATTTTTGGAAGGATTAAAAATGCGAATGACACCCCGATAACCGGCGGCTGCCAAAATAGGATCTGATGTCTCTGGATCATAGGACCAAGCGGAAGTGTAGAAATTCTCATCAGGCTAAATGAGAAAACATCACTGTCTCATCACTGTTTCAGCGATTTATAACAATTTTAACTTACATCCGGATCAGCATAACATTGCAAAAGTCGCATTCCACCTCCAGTTTCTTCATCAGCGGAACTGGAACACTCGTAAATAGAAACTCGATCTTTTCCCACACACGCAAAAACAGCTTGTTCATTGCTCAAAAAATGATTGAATTGTACGCCAAATAAAGGTTGGCCGTGATCCTCACGTAAGTGACAACTATATAAACAATTAAATTCATTAGTTTTATTTTTGTATATTACACAAAGATAAACTTACTTATACTTAAATAATGGTTTTACTATTTTCGGTGGCCGAACTTTACGGGGTATTTTGTCTGGTCTGAAATTAGGACTTTTACTGCGTGAAGTTGTTGTGGTAGTAGTGGTACTCATTACACTCATTATATCATCTTCTTTATCCTCCAGCATGGAATCATCCTCACTGTCCTTAGAAATGTTGTTATCCTCCTCATTATTAACATTACTTTCCACCACCACCAATGTCGGCTTATCCTGTTCACTATATCTATTTGTGCTATTATTGTCGGTTCTTTCATCAAGGGTCATTTTGTATATTTCTCCACAAGATTCAAAATGTAAACAAAATAATTTTTCGAAAATTGTCAAATTGTTTTTGTATTCCCATGTAAAATTTTTTCGTGAGTATTTAATCTTCCTCTCCTTTATTCTCTCATTTTCCGTTCATAGCATTTTGACATTGCGAGCGATAGTTCTACACTAACAAAATACAAGGAATTATTGTTTTTTTAGATGTGCGAGTACTTTGTGATTATACTATGGTGTAAGTATTAAAAAAATTCAATGGCATTACTGCCTGGAGATAAACAACACAAAAAATTGTTAACAAAATTGTCCCCAAACAACTTTGAGTCCACATTAGACAAATTTTTATCAAGACAAACGTCAAAATTTTATCATGATAAAGATATGTCTAATGTAGACTGAATTTGTCAGTATTATTGCAGCGTTAAAAGAAAATTGTCAGCGACTCTGCAAACTTTTTCTTGATAATGCTTGGTAAAATACGCCTTCTTGATTGTTGTTGGTACTTTTTACATGGTTTATTATGATCATTATGATATACGTTTTCCTCTATAATTGAAACAGATAAAATTTCTCTAATGTAGACTCAACATTTGTTCAGGGTAGAAAAAGTGCTACACATATTATTTTATTTTCCAGTTTTGGTTTTTAATATTTTGCAAAACTAATTAACAAATATTTATTAAATTGAAATATTTTAAAAATTTGCAGAAATCGCCAATTTTAGAAGATGTGGCGACGAAAAGAGAAAGTTAAACTACTTTGTGTAATGTAACTTAAACCAGAGAGATTTGCGGTTATCTCTAAATTTGATTTCTTTAAACGTATTATAAATTAAGGAGACCTTAAGTTATTTTATTATTCAAATCAATCTTATTTAATATATTAAATTTTAACACATTTTTCTCATTTTTATTTTTATAAAAATGTTGGTACTCGAAGTTATAAAACATTTGATAATTGTATGGACAAACTATTTTTTTGTTTGGACATAAGATAATACAACCTTGTCTGCGTGATTAAGTACCAATTACTTTCTAGAATATCTAATTTATTTTAACTAATAAATTTAACACATCACTACTCGTTATAAAAGCAACGTTAACACGAATATTTACCGAGTCGATTTTTTTTGTATTCGTGATAAACAGAAATTTTTAACAAAAATTTAGTGTTTTGTGAAGAAAATAAATCGTAAACTATAATAAATTCTATTTTGATAAATAAATAAAAAAAGTGAGTAAAATATAAATAAAATAATAAAAAAAAACTTAAAAAGTAAAAGAATACAAACTAAGGAAAAAGCGACGACTAATAGACATAAGAAAAAAAAACGGAGGCTGAGTGAAAAAAAGATTTTTATTGGGGTTACCAACAACGAAGGGGAGCTTCATTGGTTTTTTTTTTAACCGAAAAGCGGTTGTTTGCATATGTTGTGTCAACACAAATTTGTGTAAAATTAGATTTCTTTTATTGTTATAAACTATTGCAAAAAACTCCTTTAATTTAATCGTATATATATTTTTTTATGGACAATATTTTTTGAGTTTATTTTTTTGCAAGAGTAAAACTGAACTTTGAAACTTAAACCTCCATTCTTATGATTAGTTTTGTTGGTTTAGAGTTGTTTGTAATTTTTTGTGATTTTTTATATTCTTTGTTATATTCTTGTATATGAATGCGCAATTGTTTTGTGTCAAATTGCAGTACTGTGCTTTTCTAACTGGTACGTATGATTATATGAATGTGTTTTGAAAGGCAGTGATTTTTAGTGTACATTTCTTTTGTATGTTACTCAAAACGTCCTTCATTATCTTGCAAAATTACTTAATATACCAGATGTTTAAGTTTTTTTGCATTGATGTAAATATCTTTTATGTCCCTCAAGTAATATAAAGTTTTCTTAAAAACTAATTAAAAATTAGATTAACTATGAATAAATACAATAAAAATTATGCCATCCATTTGAATTTTTTCGCATTGTAAATTATTATGTTCTTATATCTTGCCAATAATTTGTTTGTTTTGTTGATGTTTACTTGTTTATTTAACGAAGTGACTCATTTCAAATTCATAATAATTTATAATGAATATTTTGATTTTAATTAAAATGGAAATAAACTGATTTAATTGTAATCCGAAATATGTTGTCTCTTAACATAAAATGTGTACGGCAATGGCAAACCAAGAGAAAAAGCATATTGTTTTGGTAACATCTTTTTATATATAAATTATTAATAAATGCTTTATATATTTTCAAAAAATTATTTTCTTATCACTTTTATTGATATCAATTTAATAATTTTCTTTTATTACTTTTTCTTTAGCTTTTTGAACTTCCTTTATATTGAATAAATATTTCAATTGCTTCTTTATTATTGAAATTATAAACATGGAGGATTTCTTGGTAAGTTTCGTTATGTTGTTAGTTTTTATATTTCGTCCTCCATGCATGTACAACAAAAGCCTAATAAAAACTAACTCTTACAAAACCACTTAACGAAACTTGTTAAAAGAAGAAAAAATTATATAAAAAGGATTCGGCTTTTACGAATCTGTTATACCCTCCACCAATTTACCGACAAATAATAAAATTTTCGTCTTAACGTATTTAAATTTACAAATGTCCAGACACATAAAACTAACAACATTCTGTTTCTGGTTTTAAAACAAAAAATGCACCATTGCTCTTTTGCTTTGATTTTTTTTATGTTTACTCTTTACCCACTACATTTTGCGTCTTTAAAAAACCAACCAACATAGAAAGGAAAGAATAAAATCATGGTTTTTTTGTTGGCCTTTTTTATGCTTGTTTAATTGTTTATAAAGTTTATTTATTTATTTATTTAAAAGATTTCACAGTAATATAAAAAGCCATCCTAGGCCAACATATATTAACAAAGACTATTCGCTGAATAAAGGTATCTAAATAAGAGATGAACAAAATATTAAAATCTTTCCCTTATTAACTATCTATGCAATGTGGTGCCCCGCACACCTTAAGAAATATGCGGCAGTCGCGATTGAATAAGAATCGTAAGAGCAATCACTGAATCTTTTGAAGTAGGCAAGGAAGTGTGAAAGAGCAACCCAAAAGTTTTTTAACATCCGAAATGTGCAATACCAGCCACGAACATTATACACAAAACGTAACAATCTATTTGGTATACGTGGAGTCTACTAATATGGTATGATCACAGTGACCAAGAAACCCTCAAGCATAATTAAACATAGTCATCAAAAGCGCATGTCCAATCGTAATATGACATGGTAGGTAAACTCCTAAGGAATAAAGTCTACGCAATATACCTATTATCTTGAAACTAAGTTGATCATTGTGATATATAAACCCCCAAGTACAATTTACACTTTAATATATCCTAAGTATTTCTAAAGAAATTGAGTAAGGTTTCCTGATTAGATGGCTTAAGCAACCGCCGAAATGCGCATAGGAACTAAATTGTTTATTCAAAGTAACGATCGTAATTTTAGCGCAATATTAAAAATATGTATGACAAACGTATATATACCCTTTATATCTGTGGTGAATGGTATAATAACAAAAACATGTTAAATTTTTTTATAAAATTAAGATCCCCTGCACACATATAATCAGTTATATTTACATGTGATTAATGTAATTTACAAAATTGTAGCTGATCGCTCCTTGTTTAAGAGTTATTATGGTTCCATAAAGTATTTATATATTCTTATTAGTACCGTTAATAAAAATGTTCAAATAATGATTAAATTCTTCTGAGGAAAGAATTTATTTTTAATAATATAACGCAATTTTATTTAATTTCTTAATTTTATATATTTTTATAACACTTTCATAAATAATTATTAAAAAAATTTAATTTTTTATTTGCCATTAATTTTTGCTAATGAAGTATTTTATGAAACAAATGTTTCATATGTTGCCTCCTCATTCAAACATTAATCGTTTCAGACATTGTTTCATTTGTTGTTTATACACTTCCACACTCATCGATAGATGAAGCTCTGTTTACAAAAACCTAAGTCGTTTGTCAAAAACACCTTAGTCTTTCAATGTATTAGTAAAAAAAACTTAATTGACTTAATTATAAATTTCATTATTGAAAGAATTTGTAAATTTTCATATAAGTTTTTATTCAGGGTATTGTTTTGTAATATAAGGCTTTTTATATTACTTGAATTAAATAAATAACTAAATAAATAATTGTAGTACATGTGCTTTTTTGAATATTTCTTAAACTTCATATCTATGTTAATAATTTGGAGTATGATCAATGTAAAAAAATTACGATGAACGAACTGAAGGCTAACTACATAGAGTATTTTCGCTTCAACTGCGCTGACAGCTACGCAACGCATAAATTATATTAACCCAGTCGTTGCATTATTTTGTTATTAAAATTATGTTCTCAGTGAAAATTATGAATTGCAAATTAAAATTTCCGACTCAACGAAAAAATATTAAATTAAAAATAAAACAACTGACACAGTGTAATTACGTACTTCGGCACTATGAAGTTGAATATTTGTTATTTTTAAAGTACTTCACGTAAAAGTTTGCCGTACTGGTTTGGTTCCTTCCATATAAATGCATTTGAAGCGAAAGTATTCTATGTAGTTGAGCCTTAAATCATTTTACAATTTTGAGCAATGTGAGCGAAACAGTAAAATGAACGATCATGCCCAATACTAGATAGTAGGGTTTTATAAAGTCGACTTTTCGATTTTTCAAATTTTGATATAGCTACATTATATTACTGAACTATTATAAGACTCTTTATGGATAATTTGACAGACTATTTCTAATCTATATTTCGAATTTTCTCGAAAAATTTTCAAGTATCTTTCAAACTTTACTATTCCACTATTTTTTCAATTTTATTCGACTTTGTTCCTCCATTATTTGAATTCTCTAACAATCCTCTATATATTCCATTTTCTAGTATTTTTATATTTTGTATAAAAATGTTAATTATTACACTACGTTTACTGATTTTAACTATATTAACATGTGTACATACAGTAATGGTCATTTCCCTGAATTAACCTATCTACCCAAGCACAAAACTCTGCTTGACTACACCCAGAAGCAGGGTTTGTAAGGGAGAGATAAAAATAATACTCTATCAGTTTACCAAACCTGATGCTTCAAGAAGTACATCGACTTTATGTTTCGTGATGGTTCCACCACTTGCTAGCTCTTCTGTTGACGCTCTACGTATTTCATTTTCTACGTACATGCGTTTTATTATTATGCACATTGTTTAAAGGACATCATTAGCATGTGATGTATGCAACTTATGAGAATTCTTTAGAGATCTCAGAAGCTATAAAATGCATGACCTTATATAGAATATAATTTTTCAATTATTTGAATTTGTTTATATAAAAAAAAAAAATATATATAATTAAACAAAATCTAAGAATATTCTTAAATCAAGTTTATCAGAGCTAAATGTTATTTTTTATTGGAGTAATCCTCTAATTGTTTAATCTGCAGCAAAAAAAAAAAACAATTCCTTCTCTATAATTATTTTTTTCCGACTTTTCAAAAACAAATTATTTCTTAATTACTTTGAACAATTCGAACACAACTAATCAAACGCAGTTGAAAATATTGCATCATCCAACTTAGCAGAACTTTTTGTTTTAAATTGTAAATAAAAATTTGGAGAAGGAAGTCATTCGCTTACAATCCTGCATACACGTAATGCGCATCAATGATGTGCTATTGGTAGGCATGAATAATTTTGTACTGATTGCCAGTACCTAAAAAATTTTTGCTGGGTTATTCTATAAACTATGACATAAAATAATTATGCAACACCTTAAAGTATACCAATCGACTCAGAATCTCATTTTAATAGTATTGTGCCTTTTGTTTATAATAATTGATAATATGGTTAATTTATGATATCATATCAATCAGGAGGTAAAAAAAATCAAAATTTTGTTGTTTGCTAGACAAATCGTTAGAAATTTAAAAAGACGAAAATGTGTTCAAAATTAAAATTATGAAAAAAAAATGTTGTCAAAAAAATTTTGAACCAATTAAATTTTTTTTTTTTGTTTAAATTGATTGATTAAAACCTTTGAAGACGATGTTTATCGCATTTTTATTTAATTGTCAGTTTTTTAAGAAACTGCTTTTTTTAATTTTTTTTAAATTTTGTTCCTTCCTGTCTTCATATCTATGGTATAGTGGTCCTACTTAGCTTCATAAAATGTTGATAAGTGTACCCGCGTATGATCTATAAGTATCTAAAAAAGGTTAAAAATCTAAATGGCTTTTTTTCTTCAAACTACATTTTCGTGAGACATATTAAGACTCTACTTCAAAATGTTAAAAAAATTCAAATTGCAAAGAAAATTCTCATTATTTATCATTTTATTATTATTATTATTATTATTATTATTATTATTATTATTATTATCCTTTATTAGATCTATAATAAATTATATATATATATCTAATACATGTAAGGAGCATTAGCTACTAAGGCTATCAGCTCTTATCCATTTTTATATTTACATGCCCAAATGCAAAAAATGAAAAATATAGTGTTAGAATTAACTTTTGACTCCAAATTGAACGCCATATATAAATAATAGAAAACTGAAGTCTCACAAAAAAAAAAAAATGTAAATTTGCATGAGGCCCAATTTGAATATTAGCCCTCGATATCTGCTTTAATTTTAATCAAAAATATTTAAAAAAGCCCGACTATATGGTACCCTACACCATTGGCTTTGTGTACCAAAATTCATGAAGGAGCTTGTATTAAGTGAAAATTAAAAAAATACTAAATTGGATCTTATATGGGATCTATTTTCAATTATCGACCGATCTTCATGAAATTATGCAATGTCAATTATATTTATAAAAAATATTATTTATGTTGAATATTAAATTAAAACATAGCCAATGGTGTTGGACTTTGCCGTCTATCGTTTTTCTCTCATTTTTGTGAATATTTTCAATAAAAAATCGATTGTTCGAAAGTCGATTGGATAAACCCTACTAGATAGTTGTATTAAAATATCCTACTTGGTAAAATGTCTCAAATTTTATTTTTCATTGTAATACAGAAATCAGGTAAATTGTGTAATAGATTTTATAAAATGTTAATAAATAAATCTTATGGCACAGACAATATCGCTGTGGGTTTTATTCCCAATGTACATACATACGTACATATGTATGTATATTTTTCAAAAACCCCCACACGCAGGCGAGTAAAGAATATTTATTTGTAGACACCTCAACCATTGCTGAATGATAGCCAGACAGCATTAGACTCTATTTCATTTAGATTGATAATTTTACATATATAATACTTAATGCTGTTTTCTTGGTGTTGACGTGCAAATTTTTGTTAATTTAAAATGTTTAATCTTTTATAAATTTTATAAAAAACTGAATTGAAAACTATTTTTAAAATAAATTTTGAATCTGACATTGTTGTTAAATACACAAAAACTGTTGCTTAAGTTTAAAACCACCCATGAAGTTTTTAATTATATAACTTAGTCATCCCTATGGTAAATATATATATGATCTGAACTTAATAGTTGTTTAAGAAATTCAAAATATCTTGTATTAAACTTTATCTGTGAATTCTAAATGCCCTGATTGAACAATACACAAACTTAAGTTTATTATATATTTCCTTTTATCCTACAAAAAGAAACAGACTTCTTTGTGTATTTAGCAATAATGCTTAGTCTTTGTCGGTTTATAGCATTTTGATCGTTATTATTTTGTTGTTTAAATCGTCTCATTTCTTCTTTTGCGTAATTACTTAAGTTATTTATGTCATTACAATTGAAAAGCAAAAAGAAAAAAACTACAACATAAAATTCCTTTTTTAGTACATTTATCTATTTAACTGCACAAATGTTCAACTCATCTCGTTTTGTCTATCATATTTGTAATATATTCTTACTACTGGTTTCGCATGATGACAATTTCTTGGAAATGTTACCGTATTGAGCACTACAGGCGCCTTGCATGTTTGCCACAATATTAATTATTCCAGAAAAAATTAAAACTGTCATGATACATTAAAACATATAGTAAATAATATAAGAATCGGCTGTTGTAGTATATTGTAAAAATATGTATTTTGTAAAAACTTTATAAGGAATTTTCACCGTTTAAGATTTTCTATATTGTAACATTGATTTCGCATAAATTGTAAATCATAAATAATATTGTTGTTGTTGTTGCTTAAAATTAACTTTTTTATTAATAAATATTTAAATATTTTCGTAGGATTTTTGACTGTTTTTCATTTTAACTTTAGTAAATTTTTACTTAATTGCATGATTTTTCAACATTAAGAAATAATTGTTCTAAATTGTTAATGTAAATTGTTTTATAATTATATACATATAGATTTATAGAATTTTTAATACAAAATTTAGAATACCCCCTTCAAATTAATAAACAATGTAACCCTTCTATATTTTGTTTTAGTAATTTTAAGGCAAAGTTGCCGATATGTTACAATAATAAAAAAAAAATAATTAAATTAATAAGTAAGTAAAATCCAAAAATAAGTAATTTAAATCCCCTAATATGAAAATGGCACGCTTCTCTTCTCATGTTTTTTTTTTTTGTTTGTTTTTGTTTTGCTTCCTTTTCTAAAAGCGCATTGAATGAATTACTCTTAGGTCTATAAAAATACTACTACAACTCCCACTTTTGTTTAGTTACCTTTGCCAATGCATGATTTATGCTGAAACATTTGCATTTATTATTTTCGAAATTTTTTTCATTGTAATTTGTGATTTTAATCGTTTTAAAAGTTATAGAGTTATTTGGTTAGTTTGTTTTAGGATTTTATTGTGGTTTATGTGTTATTCTTTGCTTTAAGACGTGTTTTGCATTAGTTAATTGTAGTTGTAAATAATAAAAATAATATGAAAGACCAAAAATTATGTAAATAAAAACATATTAATTAAAGTGTGTGAAAAATACTAAAAAGAAATTTAACATTCGAAACTAAGGGTTTAAAATTAAAACCTAGTTGCCACCGAAATACATACAAATTTAAGTTTGATGTATTAAAAAACTGTGTAGTAGAATTTCCATAGAAGCTCGTATTTTGGGATTTTGGAAGATGACTCAAATAATGTATATTGATGAACAGAATACGTGAAAATAAATTTTATTTTTATAATATAGAAAGTTTCCTAATGCACTTTACACAAAAACAATTGAGCTACCCTGATATACATATATTTCCCAATTTGGATTAAGTTGTAATTTACACTTATTTATGTTATAAAGTTTTATGGATACATGAATGGTTCGTTGGATCGTAGAATATTTGTTGTTTATTTCAATATTTTCCCTTAAAGTTATTATTATTTTTTTGTTTCTGCAGGCGGCGCCCAAACCAAACTATAATTTTAATTTGTTATTTTATTCGTATGTAAAAATTTCAGAATAAAGCAAAGAAAAATGGCAATAACGTTTACGATGACTTCTCTTATTGTACACTGCGTGTGATGGAGTTGTATTTTCATTTCTTAAAATTTGTACGTGACATTTCAACAATTGTTCGCATGCAAATTAGTTTTTTTTTTTTGTTTTTTTTTTTTGCATTTCTAGTTTATAGATTTCTTTAAAATATGCATCGTTTGGCTTGCATGTAGGGTTTTTGATTTAACACTTCGTTTTTAAGAAGGGACAACATTTATTTTAATTTGCAACAACTATAACATCGTTTGAAAATATACATATTTTGTATTTAATAGGTATTTTATTTTACATCCTGTCAGAATATACAGTGTTTCCCGGTTTAATGAATGACATATTGTAAGACCAATTCGTAAAATCGCGTAAAATATATTTCGCAAACATTTAAACATTTATTTTAAAGTCGAAATTTTTAACGTTAAAATATAATATTTTATGGAGAATTTGGAAAATATTTTAGAAAAATTTTAGGGGCAATATTAAGTCCTCCAAGTTAAAAAAAAAAAAAAAACTAATTAGCTAAAAATTTATTTAGACCCGAATATCTCTTAAACTAAAGGAGATAAGTTACACATGTAAGTATATTTTTTTTTTGTAGAGATTTATAAGGATTTTAAAATTTCTTTTCTGTTTAAATAATTTTAAAATATGTATAATTTCTGCATGTATATTCATATGTACACATATACATATATAATAAACATAAAATCTTTTACAAAATAATCGATTTTATAAAAAAGGGAAACAAATTCACTTGTTTATTTTAAAATTAAAATACAATACGAGTACGATAAAAATTTAAATAAGATTTTTTATAATGAAATAAAAATAAAAAAAAAAAAAAAAAACAAATTGTACTTTGATCGCTGCAAAAACATGCGACAACAACAATATTTATTCATTCATGTAGAAGATCAGTAAAGGGAGATACAAATGTAGATATGTAGATGCTGTTAATGTTTTTACATTATAAAATTAAGTGTTGCCATTTAACTAAAAACTAAATCGAGCTCTTAAAGTGACAATATCATAAATGTAATACATATTACTTTAGAGCAGCGATCGCTACACTCATAACCTCTCCTATTATGAAATTTACAAAAAAAAAATAACTTAATTTTTATAGTAATTTCAATTTGAAAGAGTCTTCATGAATTCAAGACTTGTAAATGGAAATTAAAGTTTCTAGTTTAGAATACCAATAGTAATAACATCCAGGGATTTTAACACGAACGATTAATTCAAATTTTTATTTTAGATTTATAATAAAAAATTAACGAAATTAATTCTAGTAAATTATAATCATTGTTTTTAGTAAAAATATTATAATTTTTTTTTCTAAATAAGAAATAAAAATCATATTTTTGATGAAATAAATAAAAACTTTAAAATATTCCTACTTGATATCAAACATTTTTTATGAGTGTATCTCAATCAACATGCGTAACCCAAATTTCTTTGTTGAATGTTCGTATGACTTGTGTGTTTTTTATTCATTTCATGAGAATAACAAAAGAGAAAAAAAAAACACGAGTTTGGGTTTTGGCTATCGCGGCTTTAGGGTAGGTATGTCATTCACTAAAAATATAATTGTGTTTGTGAGAGTGAAAAAAAAAAATGCACTTAACAGAAAGATGGATTTAATAAATAAAATACTACGTCTGTTATACAT
>MINK01172485.1:40906-51700 GCA_001735545.1 Phormia regina
AAAAAAAAAAACATTATCATTTCTATTATCCATAATTTTTATATTACATATACATTATATATAAGTTTAAGAATATTATATTTTTCTATTAATTACAAAACTTTATTTTGTATTGTGTAGATACAATTTTATAAATGTTATTTATGTAAATAATACATGGTTTTAAATTTGCTTTTCTCTTGTCTTTAGTTGTGGTTTTGTTATTGTTGAAGTTGTCGAATACAAAAAAAAAAAAAAATGAACGGAAGTGCTTTAAATTCTACGCTTCGATGTTAAGTTCGTTTAGAAGCTAGTGTTTTTGTTTTTGTATTTTATTTTTTTTGTTATTTTTATTTTATCATTAAAAAATCATCGTGTCTTTTAGTGTTTTATGATTGATTAATTTAATAATACGCGCATGCTTACCTGCATTTTAATCAGATTTATAAAACAAAACACTTTTTTGTAATTTTTTAATATTTTGTTGTAGTAGTTTTTATCTATCATTTATATTTTCTTGATGTGATAGTAAAAACATTTTTTTTTCTATAATTTGTGTTTATATGCATTAAGGCATTTATGGAAATATAAAATATTTATTATCGATGTGAATGAGTATACATACAACAACTACAACACTCTAGTAGTTGTACATAATTTGAATTGTAAATTTTAAATACAACAACATCAATCTGCCTGCATGCAATACACCCAGGCGCTAAGAAAATCCAAAAGAAATTCTTGGGTTCGATAGTTGTTGACAGTGAAAATTTAACATTTGATTAAAGTTTATTTTTAAAAGATAATGGATTAATATTAAATTTGAAATCCATTAGTAACATATAATTATTTATTTGTAATTAATTTATTCAAATCAATCTCGAGAAAGAAAAAAATATATGAATAAACCTATTGGATCTACCTTCTTTTTAAGTGTTCAAGTATTTATGAATACAATTTTAAAATTAAATTGATATTGATATTTTTGGTGAAGTTTGTTTTTCAATATTTTTAAGTTTTGATTTAGTTACATTTTAAATCATTTGTAAAATTTTGAATTTTTAGTAAAATTTTAATTTGTGAAATGTAAAATTTTTCATTTTTATTTTGTGAACATTTATTATTATTGCGCTGATACAATAGTCATAAAAAAAGAACTACAAAACTTCTATATACCATATTTCATTGAAACATTTCATATGGAGCTAAGTGAAATAATGGACCGATCACAACAATTTCAATAGACTTCTTCCTTGTGTGAAAATAATTTTCCGTGTCAAATTTTATCAAGAAATCTTTTATACTTTAAGGTAGGGGTCCGAAGTGGTATAGAGTATATAAACTATTTTTTAATTGCTATGTATACATGTAATGTGGAGAGTGTCATATAATACGATAAATTAATTTTAAGCTCTATCCATAATTTTACATATAATAATTTACATTAACCGTATGTTATAAACAATTTGTTAATAGAAAAATATTCCTACAACTTTATTAACACCTTGCTAGAGATTTAAAAGTATTTAAAATACAGATCTTAAACCACAAAATAAATATACATACACATACATATGTATGTATATCAATAAAAATGTGTCCTTGGTAATTTTTTCAAGTATTTTCTTTTTAATTAACAGCCTGTCCCACGATGTCGATCGAAAAATTCGTTCGACAAAATATATGGGAAACAATAACAAAATTTTAAACTTTAAATTTATTTGTTGTTTTCCATATAAATTGTCGACTCGAATTTTTCGTTCGACATCGTGGGACAGGCTGTAAAACTTAATATTATTTAAAAAACTGTTTTATTAAAAGTTGATTATTTATAGCTGCCAAAAAAAAATTATTAAAATTATCTAGCGGTGGGTCGACTTGTTAGTAACAAAATGCTTTTTTGTAAATGATCTTTAGTAACAAAACGCACTTCTAATTGATGCAGTACGAGTAACACATTCACAAAACATATGCTAAAAACATTATTTAACGCGTATAACAAACGCATATGTAATACAAAATTAACACCTTTAAATAATATATACTTTATTAAACAAAACTTTTACCGAAATCTAAAACTATGTTCACATTGATCAAATATTTGACAAAATTTCCGTAAGCACTATTTTTACCAAAAAAAAAAAATTGTTTGGAGTGGTTTTATCTTGCAAATATTTTGTAAGAGAAAATTGCGTCAAATAAGATTCGGTAAAATGTTAATGATAAGTAAAACTGTTTTCTCAATAAAATGGAGACGTTTGAAAATGTTTTACATAGTGATTACGCAATTTCGGTCAAATATTTGATTTGGCTGGTTATATAGCTAAACGAACTTTTAATGGTAACGTTAATTGATTTATTTCCTATCGTTAATTGGATTTGAAGTTGTTAAGTTGGCATTATCTATGAGAGTGTTTAAGCGTGTGTAATTAAAACAGTTTGTTTTATTCATATAATAGCGAAAATGAATAGCAATTTTAATTCACAAATTTGTCTTATGTCATATAGTAAATGACACCTTTGTAAAGTTGTAACTTTTATAACAACTAAACAAAAGAAATTCGATCTTTACTAGGGTATCCAATTAATCGAAGTTTCATATTAATCGGTTTATTTGACAAATAATTATTCGATTGGCAAATTATTCGATTAACCCAATTCATATTAGAGATATAAATAACACCAATTATAAAATTTAAACCATTGAAATTGGACTTTCTAAAACTATGAAATGGTCTTCAATTTCAACTTTAATAAATCAGTCTTCTTATTTATTGTGTTAGAATCATTTTTCGTTATAAATATGTTATGTTCATGGTCATATGATCCTTGCAGGATCCAAGAATTTATAATATTTTATTGTTAAATAAACTGTCAAAATACAAAAAAAATATCATTAGATGATGTTTTATTTCTGATAGTAGAAAGTCATGATCATTGAAATTAAATTTTATTGATTCTCTTGGTGTTATTTGCTTTATTTTTTTGAAATTAATTATTTATGTGGTTTTATATGTTTGTTTAAAATTATAAAATTTAAAATATACCATATATTTTCATTCTACTTAATATGATTATTTTTAAGGTACATTTCTTTAAGTAAAATATTAAATGATTACCAAAATACTTCAATGTAATGAAGTGTTTGATACGAGAACATTTATAAGACCTGATTTTAAATTACTCTACATTTATTACATTAATTAACAAGGACAAATGTGAGAAATACAAACTAATTAAATTGTTTTATTATAGACTATTCTACTTCGAGCAGTTATCCCGGTTTTCGGGTAAATACCACATTAAACAGAATGGATACCGATGATGTTGAATCAACTTCTAGCAGTGCAATGTCTAAAATAGGAGCTCTATTTACTTTCACCTCACCGGCCGTTAAAAAATTGCTGGGATGGAAACAGGGCGATGAAGAGGAGAAATGGGCGGAAAAAGCCGTCGATAGTCTAGTAAAGAAATTAAAAAAACGACAAGGAGCCATAGAAGAATTAGAGAGGGCATTATCATGTCCGGGACAACCATCAAAATGTGTGACTATACCAAGATCATTAGATGGAAGATTACAAGTAAATTATATTTACACTTTAAATATGGAGAGGAGTTTTTGTAAAACAAAATTGATTTTTATTTCCAATAGGTTTCACATCGCAAAGGTCTACCTCATGTTATTTATTGTCGTGTATGGCGTTGGCCGGATCTACAGTCACATCATGAACTTAAACCCTTAGAGATATGTCAATATCCCTTTAGTGCTAAACAGAAAGAAGTGTGCATTAATCCGTATCATTATAAACGAGTTGAGAGTCCAGTTCTACCGCCTGTTTTAGTTCCGCGCCACTCGGAATTCGCTCCGGGTCATTCGATGTTACAGTTTAACAATATCGGTGAATCAACAATGCCACACAATGTTAGCTATTCGACGGCCGGTTTTAATAATCATCTCAGTCCCAATAGTCCGCCAATGACATCGGTTGGCAGTCCTAGTTCTGTTAATTCTAATCCCAATTCACCATACAGTAGCATGGCTGAAACGCCACCACCAGCTTACAGTCCCTCAGAGGATGGCAACTCAAATAATCCCAATGATGGTTCGCAAATGTTAGACGCTCCAATGGGCGATGTAGCCCAGGTAAGTTATCAGGAGCCAGCGTTTTGGGCTTCGATTGCCTACTATGAATTGAACTGTCGTGTGGGTGAAGTATTTCATTGCAATAATAGTTCAGTAATTGTTGACGGTTTTACAAATCCGTCGAACAATTCGGATCGTTGTTGTTTGGGTCAATTGAGTAACGTTAATCGTAACAGTACAATCGAGAACACCAGACGTCATATAGGTGAGTAATATATTTATTAAACCAATATTGTTGAAAACATATCTCCAAGACATAATAATAATAATAACAATGAATTAGATGGTGTGCCAAACGGAAGTAAAAGAATATATAAGAAAGTAGATATTTGAAAAGTTTGAAGTGAACTAAATTTCACTGCGCATAGGACTAAAATATGATTTTTGTCAATTTAAAGTTTTCATTTGGCACAGCAAAAATTTAAAATATTTTCACAAGTGCTGTCAGTAAAAATGTTTTTACTTGAAACGAAATATAAATGTAAAATATATGTTGAACTTTGAACTTAATAAAAATGGTATTTATGGCATTTTGTTCAATGACTAAAATGTTGTTTTAATATTCGAAATTTCACAAAAAATCTAAATATCTGTAAAAGTCGAAAATAACCCAAAACATGTTAAATATCACAAAAATTCGAAATTTAATTAAAAAGCACAAAAAAATCGCGATTTCACTAAAAAAAAAGGAAATTTCGTCAAACACGAAATTTTAACATAAATTCGAATATGAAGCAAAAGTTCATAATTACACAAAAAAAAAACTTAACTTTTTCTCTAAAATTGGATATTTCAATAAAAAGTAAAAATTTTCGTATCAATATATAAAATATAACCTTAAAAACTTATTCAAAAAAGAAAACTATATTTGTTATGACACATTATCAATATAAAAAATAATCTTCGCCATGTTCGGATATTTCAAGCATTACGAAGATGGTTAAATTGTTTTTATTAATTTTTTAAATTTATTTATTTCTTACATGGTTATAGGAAAAGGTGTTCATCTCTATTATGTTACCGGCGAAGTTTATGCTGAATGTCTTTCCGATTCGGCCATCTTTGTGCAATCACGCAACTGTAATTATCATCACGGCTTCCATCCTAGCACAGTGTGCAAAATACCACCTGGTTGTTCATTGAAAATTTTTAATAACCAAGAATTTGCTCAACTTCTATCACAATCCGTCAATAATGGCTTCGAAGCTGTTTATGAACTAACAAAAATGTGTACAATACGCATGTCATTTGTCAAAGGATGGGGTGCTGAATATCATCGACAGGACGTAACCTCAACGCCGTGCTGGATAGAGATACATTTACATGGTCCATTGCAATGGTTAGATAAAGTTCTTATACAAATGGGTTCGCCTCATAATGCCATCAGTTCGGTGTCGTAAAGTAGTTGATAGCGCAGAAGCAAGAATAATAAGATAGCAAAGAAACAATACCAACATCAAGGTTATTAGCATCTGCGTGAATAAAATGGCAGATGTTGAATTTTCATTAAATATTAAGAAAAAATCTATAGAATGTTAAGTTAAAACAATTGAATTAATTATAAAATGAAACAAAACTAATTGAAATTAGAATGATGAATATGATATAAAGAGGAAGAAGATTGACAAGCAGTTTAAAAGACCATCAATCCTTTTTTTATTATCCTTTTTTTTTTTTTTAATTTTCTTTATAATTTTCAAAGCAAAAATGTAATACCTCATATTAATTAGGCAAGAAATATTAATGATTTTTCTCATACAAATTTTTGTATACTATTTATATTTGTTTTGTTAATTTGGAACTTTATAATACCAATACATTTTTTTTAAGTATTTTTTTATTATTGGACACCTTACACTGGTAAGATTGGTATTATATCTATAGTTTCAAGTTAGCTTTGAAAGTTTTTCTGCCTGTGTTGGTATTACTCCATTTCATTTTCATAATTATTTTAAAACCAGCCTTATTTGTGATTTTTTTTTCTTTTAATTTTATTTTATGTGTATTTTGAAAATTATCTTTTTTTATTATTGTATGTGTTGTCCTCAATTTTACTTATATATATATATTTTTATATTAAGAATTTCTTTGTTTTGTGTTTTTAAAATTCACTGTTAATGTTTCTTAAATAAAATTTATATTTGATTTTAAGAAAATACAAGTATACAAATATTATATATCAAAAAATATAAAGAAAGGTTTTTAGTTAAAATAAGTATAGATTACTTTCCAAACATGTAGAAGTGTTTAATTATTAGAAAAGCGATAGTTTTCCTAAATCCATATTTCTTTTTGTTTTTAAAACAATAACTTTTTCTATTACATATATTTTTTTTTACAATTTCTTATGTGCCTTTGCTTATATTAATTTATTTATAAAATTAAAAAAAAAGAAACAATAACTATATTTTTCTTGATTTTTTTTGAAATAAAATTGTAATAAAATATGCCCATTAAAAATTGACTGTCTTTCTGTCTGTTTATATTTATATCTAACAAAATGTTTGAGAGTTTTTTTTTAAGCCACTATGCAAACGTTTTCAATGCTAATAAACATTTCGTTGGGCATACAATATGTTTTTACCATACATACTATACTAATCAATAAAACGTGCAACAATTATGATCTTCCTTTAGTTTTTAATGTAGATTTTTTTATTATTTCTTTTTGGTTTTGCCTTTTTAGTTAAAAAAATAAAATAATAAGAAAAGGAAATATAAATAATTTTCAGAAAATTATGTATAAATATTTTACTATAATTTTACTTTTACAATTTAAAAAAGAAAAAAAAAACGAAAGAAATTATAAATGTATTTTAATTATATGTAAATGTAATCGATTTTTTATTTTAGTTTTATTATTTTTTAAATAAAATACTGATTTCATTAAATTTTATATTATAAAAAACTTAAATTTTGTTTTAGTAATATTTTATTTTGCAAATAAATTAAAATAATTTGCTTGAATAACGAAAAATAAATAAAAAAAATTTATTAATGATTACAAAAACAAATGTTCTGTATTGAGTTTTAAAAATATAATTCTGTTCAATGTTTTAAAATGACATTAAATAATGAGTCGTTCAAAAAGTATTAATTCTTCAAATAATATAAAATTTCAATTACAGAATATTTATTTTGAAATTTTGAATAATGTCCATCACCAAAAAGCCTTAAATTTATTTAAAACGTAAAGTTCTTTTTAACTATTTTGAAAAATTTGCCTGATCAAATATACTACTAAATATAATAAATTTAATAATACATTTTACAATTGTTCATTAAAAAAATATAATTAAAAAAAATGCCTTAAAGTATACTACAAAAATTGTATTTAATATGAAAACATGTTTTTGCCAGTTCTGTAAAAAGCAGAAGAGTCATATTTAAAATTTAAATTGCGGTGGTTTGTGTACCCTTCGCTTTACTATATAATTTGCTTTTCCTTGCCTTTGTTTTCTACAGAATAACTGGTAACAACATTGATGTATTATTTATAACTTATTGGCAAAACGAAAATCTATTACTAACAATAATTGTATAAACAATAATTGACAATTTGAAATAATTAAAAGAATGAAATTAGTGTACTGTTAAATTCTAATATACATACTATACCATATATGCTTTTTATGCTTATTTAAAAAAAAAAAAATTACAAATATAAATTTACATTTAGAAATAAAAAAAAAAGTTATATAATAAAAATACTTAGCGTTTGGTAATTAAATGAGAAAATGAAGTATAAATAAATCGGTCTTTTAATTATGTTGTATGCATTAGGTCTTTCAATGAGTACATTGGAGAGCAAAGTGCAAATGTATTACGAAAATTTATTTCCGTTAAATTATAGAACAAAGTAAAAATAATTAAAGTTATTCTCAATGAATTAAATTCTTTTGAAAGTTCTTAAATAATTGTATTTTTAAAGTATATACTTATTTTTAGACAAAATCCTATCTTTTAATAAATTGTTAATGTCTAAATACATTTCTAAAAAAATCTCTAATTTTCATATAACACACACGGATTTGTAAGAAAATTTATCGTTTTTGAATCAATCAAATATTTGATTAGTCTGAGCATATCTTTATTCATATTTAGTTAACGAAAATTCCCTTAATCCTTGAAATTGAAATATTTAAGTATCAACCAAGAGATATTGGAGAGCATACCCCAGTTGATAAGATTCGACATGGGAATAGGCCGGCTAAAAGGGTGCAGTTGCCTTGCGGCGAATGAAGTTTGGTGGTAATAGTTTCCTTCTATCCTAAGTCTTTTTAATTATTCTCTGCTCCTTTCTTAACCTCAACTTTCCAATATCTTTTCTATTTCCTATCAACACTTTACTATTCTATGCTGATTATCCTTATTTCCACGTGGATGCACAGTAACTCTTCCCAGTACTGTGGAATCCTTCTCTACCTACCTTCAAGGACCGCAGCGGCGGCGGTCCTTGAAAAATCTCTGGCGGCTCGACTCAGCCGCTCGATCCAAGTCTCTGTACAGCTTTACTGAAACGGCATTATCGACAATTGTCGGTGTTGTCAAATTTTGACAAACAGCTGTTTGTTATTACTTTTCTGTGTGTGTTTGCCTTCATTGCGTTTCAGAAGTGTGTTTGGGAAATTGTGTGCAAATTAAATTAATTTTCTAACAAAATGCCATCTCCCGTAAACGATCCATTGGTTTTGTTGACCAACAAAGGTGAACGTCAACCAAGTTTCTTGTCAACCGTCTACAATCCAGCAGCATGTGCCGCTGCCGGTTGTGGTTTAGCTATGATTTTGAATTGGGCCTTCCGTAGACCTGTGATGTCCGGTAAGTTTCAAGTGACGTAACAATAAAAAATATTAAAAAAATTGCATTTATTTAGAGAAAAAAGCAATAACTTATTGAAATTCATTAAAAGGTATTCAAAAACATGTTGCATTGACTGCTCTTGGTGGTTTTGTTGGTGTCTATATTGATAAGAAACGTACTGAAGCTTTAGCCACCCGTGATGCTGTACTCAGACATTATGTTGAATTGCACCCCGAAGATTTTCCGGTAGTGGGTGAGTAATTGAAATGTTAAGTGTGAAATGTATATCGTTTTAATTATTGTATTGTATTTCTTTGCAGAACGTAAAAAGTATGCTGATGTTTTAGAAAAATGGGTACCAATCCGTTAAAGCTTTCTCTGCTGCCTCTTGAAATGTCTACTGCATTGTATGCGGCACTCTATTAGTTTGTTCTACCGATAAGTTAAATTTATGAAAAATATTGTAACAAAATATATAAAGTCATGAAATTAAAACATGAGTTGTGTGACTTAATATCCGGAATATGATAAGAAATATTATGTTTGTAATATATTTGGAGCTAAAAATTACAAATTTTAAGGCTTAAACAAAATTAATATAAAGTTTATTAAAAGGTTTCTTCTGCATTAATTTTAACAAATTTTGCTAATAAGAAAATATCAAAACAGTTATGTATTTAAAAATGTAACTGGAACTTGTTTCATCAAAGCGTTTTGTCTTACATTAATTCCTAAATATTTTTGTACTATTTATCTGGTTGTAAAGATTAAAGTGTCAATTGAATTATTGAATATTGCCCTAATCCAATTTTTTGGCCTAATCCAAACTCTTCTTGTAATCTGTAAATTTTTGTAGGCCCAAAGCTAAATGCATGTTATGCTCCAATACATAGACAAAAAAATTGTAATATATCCGTACATAGTTTCGGATTCGCGAATATTCAGCCTTTTAACCGAATAATAGTTTCTATTCGGTTTTGGCCTTAAAAAGCGGTTTCGGTTTCCGCTAGACATTTAGTATATTATTTATTATTTTATGAGCTTTATTAAGCGATTAAGTGGGCGTAAAATGTCGGCAAGACAAAAACCCAGCATTTACATAGCTTTGTGTAAAATTTCGTGAAAATTGGGGCAGCCGTTTAGGTGTTTTAAAAAAATGTGCTATAAATGTGGGTATAACATCAAATCGAGGTCTCAAACGTGTGTGTGACCATCGACTAGTTTCAATTATAACAGTATTTTTTGTTTTTACTCATACAAATATATTAGTATGTGTCGAGTTGTAATCAATTACAATTCATTGTCTAAAAAGTTTCGGAAAACCGAATATTGGCAAACATTTTTTTTGGCTTAATCCGAAATCGATCGGTCAGCCTCTAATAATTATTCTTTATTTTATTTTCCATTTTAAAAATTAAATGAAATCTGTTGCAAAACATTTAATTTTTTCTATTCATGGAAAATTTTTCAATAATTTTATTATTGAACATATACACAGAAAAAAGTTTGTACATAAATATAAAAATTTAGTTTCATTGATTTTAGTTCATAATATTTAAGAACAGTTTTTTTAAATACTAAAACTTTATTCTATATGAAACAAAAGTCATGAAGACTTAAACAAATTTAAATTTGATTTATTATTTTCATTTATAAAGAAATTTTTAAAATTGTCCTTGGAAAATAGTTTTAGCTACATATTGGTACCATTTAACAGAAAAGGCTCTGTGTAATAAAATTATGTACATACATATGTACGTATTGTAGAATGGTACCAACGTTTTTCAAATATCTAAACATAATTTCCTAACTACTTTTTCTTTGAAAATAGCTATTTCTTGCTAATCTTTTCCATTTAAACTATTTTT
>MINK01172486.1:8804-20847 GCA_001735545.1 Phormia regina
GTCCACACTATCCAAATGCATGTGCGCACAAAATTTTGTTCATTGCTCGAACATTAAAAGAGCGTGTGTGGACGGCGCGTAAATATTACGTTTTTTATTGGCAATATTCCCATTTTTTTCTAATGTCTTTCTATATTAAAAATGAAAAAAAAATGGGTCTACTAACTTTTTTTTAACAGAAACTTGAAGGTATGTAGTATTGTTATTAAAAGAGAAAACATATCTTAATTTTAAAGTTTAATTCAGATTTACAATGAATTTACAAAACTTATACGATATGAGATCTAGCTCGCTTATCAACATAAGAAACATGAAAACAATAACAAACATTTAACAAACAAATAATAAAAAATAATGAGATAAATGTTACAGCCACTGCCCTATCAACGTACAAGGTAGCCAAGCCCTCATCAATATTAGATATATTTCAAAAATCAAATATTTAGACTTTTAAAAAATGATGTGTGTTTGTGCATTTTATTTTCGTTTCGTTTTAAGTGGATTTTATGATTGTTTTTGTTTCTTTCATTTCTTTGCTTGGGCGGTTTTCTTTCATCTTTGGCATATTGAAAATGGCCCATAAAATTTATGACAAATTAAGCTAGTTGACACACTAACTATATAGATTTGTGTGCTTTTTATTCTTGTTTAAAATTCAAAGTCAAAAAATTTCCTAAGAAATTTTCGGAACGATGATAAATTGTCACAAAGTAAAAAAAAGTTAAATTATAAAAAAATATTTATTTTTATCGTAAGTTAAAAAAAAAAAAAAAGAAAATTGTGCCTCATTTCTATTGGCACTAAGCGACTAGCAATGAATGCAACCGTCTGCCTAGCTTCCTACAGAGACTTCAAGATTTATCTCCCTTCGTTCTTGGCACGTTACAGGTGCATTAGTTTAGGCAAATGACGTGTGGCGGATAATGAACAAGGGATAGGATACTTTTATTAATCTTACTAGTTTTCTAAATGCAATGTATGTATTATGTATTTTATATATATTTTATAATTTAAGGTCTACGTGGGTATCGAACCCAGAAAAACCATCACTAACGTGATTAATACTACTATCATAGACGTTTAGACGGTCTAACCACTGAACAACTCAATATTTTATTAATGAATTATATAAAACAACTTCTTCAGCAGTAGCTCATAATATATTTCACCTCTAATTCTAAATATAGATATTAATTTCACCATATCCTAAAGTGGGTGTTTGTATTTGCTAAAATGTGAACAATGTTTAATACCGCATATAGATGGCAGCACTAAATGGTGCAAGTAGTTTTCAAACAATGCTTTTCAAATTGTAATTGCATTTACTATATAGAAAAAAATGCTTGTGAAAGAAATCAGGTCCTCAAATACCGTCAAATACACTTGAAATGTTTTTAAGTGCAAATTTGATTGACAACGTTTATAGTCAACAGAAACTATATGATGTATTTAGTTCTGCCGCAGCGCAACAATAAGAAAGTCCAATTAGAATTTTTCTTTAACTCAAATTTGTGATATTTTATATAAGATTAATAAATTAGTAAACTTGAATGTTAATGTTTTTGTTTGTGTAAAAATATAAAAGAAGATGTAAGCATTTTAAACCACCTTTAAGGTGGATTATGGTAAATTTGTTTTGTTTTCTGAGCCAACGCATGCGTTTTAAGCCTTCCACACAACATTTAGGGCGGAAACTCTTCTATGATATACACGAAATTCAAAGGCATTTAAAAAGTATCGAACGGTTTTGCCAAGCGGTCATAGACAGCTCAAACAATATTCTTTTGTGTAAAAATTTCATTTCATACTTGATATATACAAAATAATCAATTCTTTTAAACTAAACTAAAAAAAAAAAAACTAAATGAAAATTTAAAAATATTTAACGCAAAGAAAGAGTTTAATAATATAATAAATTCCCGATAAAAAAAAAAGGTGTGTAACTCAGTTGAAAAAAATTAAATATGCATATATACACACATTAGTTTGTTCGAAAAATAATAAAGAAAATAAAGTAAAAGTTATTAAACAAAATATACATAATTAAAAATTTAATTCGAGTGAAAATATCATTTCAATTTGTGTAAATTATTCTTTCAAAAATAAAAATGAATGAAAATTAAAAATCTTCCTTCAGTCTTACTACAAAATTACCTACATACATATGTATATCTATGTTCGTTGTAAAGTAAAAAAAATTTAAACCTTTTCTAAAGGAATGTCTTTGTTGCAACCACAAGTGGTGCTGGGAAAAAAATATATAAATTGACTTCAACTTTAGCATTAAAAAGTAACACAGTTACTTTAAAACCTTAAAACGCCTAAGGTCTACTATGGAAAATCCTAGGAACTTGACAAAAAAGTTTGACAATAACTACCTCAAACTGTATAGTTTCAGAAGCACTGTATGTTAATAACCTTACTCAACTTTTGAGAAAATCACCACAGCGCTTCCATCTCTTGTGTAAAAAGAGATGTCTTTTTTATGTGAAACTCTCATTGAGATGTTATGTATTTTACTCATTTATCTCTATTTTGTTTTGTGATTGCACGTGATATTTTTATTCCTGCCGGCGAAATTTTGTTGAATTTTAAAACATAAACAAACAAGACCAAATTTCCTCACTTGGCCCCTCGTTTTGTTAAAGCTCGTTAAAAATTTTTTGTAAAATTTCATATGTGTAACAAGGACATGCGCTGTGACCAGAAGGTGTTTCAATTAGGAACCCTGCTCCAGCAAAAAAGTTTCATAAAAACAAAGGAAAAAACAGAACTGAACTGAACAATATTATATGTACTTTTTACGGAAATTTAAACTTAAAAAGAATCTATCAAATATTCATGACTTTTTATACCATCTTGTATTTCGTTTGTTTGTTTTTTCATCATTCAGTCCATGCATGAGCACAGCTATCATGTTTAAGTATGTGCTGCACATCAAATATTTATTTTACTTTTGAGCACAAGAAACCAAAAAACAACAACAGTAGCAGCAGAAAAAAACAATCCTTTTTTTCTTTAGTCCTTACAAAAATATACGTTGAACTAAAGGAAGAAAAGGAATAAAGAGTTCGTACTAAATTTTCCCCTCGAAATCCTCATCCATAATCCACTACCACTAAAATTTTTCAACCATCATACATACATCATAGCACAAAATATCAAGTACTATATAAAAGTTAAAAATTTTCCGGTGTTAGACTTTAGTCTGGTCGTCTCTTCGCCGTTAAAATGTTAATACGTTGGAAAAGCAAAGATAAAAGTTCACCGAACCCTACAAATACCAGTGGTGGCGGTAGTGGCTCTAGTAGCAGTAGTTCCAAAAAGAAACGCAAAGGACGCGAAGGCGGTAAGTAAATATAAATAAATTCATTCGCACATTATATATACATTTTCAGTACTTACGCTGTGCTTTGTTTTAAACGAAAACGCAATTGAATTGAAATTTCGTCTGTTTATTTTTGTGGTGGCTGCTTACTTGTCACTATTCTTTTCTACTTCCTCTTTTCATTTAGATGAAAACTGGCAAAATGATATGAAATCTGGTCATATGCAGGGCAATGAACAAGGTAAATATTTGTATTTCCTTAGAAAAATAAAAATTTGCAGTGTTTAAATATTGTATAGTTTGTTTTGTTTTATTTTCCCACTTCCACCCGTCGGAATGTGGGCGGAGGTGGTTGATTATGTATGAAATTATAACGCTTTCCTTGTACAATTTTCATTTGTAATGTTTTAATTCTTGTATGTCCTCAGGCGAAGAACGAAGACGTGGTATGCGAAGAGAGGATCCGCGTAGACATACATTGGGTGGTGATATGCTCGCCTACACCAATCAACAAAATTTACAGCAGCAATCTCAAAAAGCATTGGATTTGGAAGTATGTACTATTTACATTTATATTTGAGCATTTTACACAAAATGTTTACAACATACTCGACATACTTTTAAAGATTCTACATACTACCTAAGTAGTACATACATACATACATACATACATACATACATACATACATACATACATACATACATACATACTGTATTATTGTATTTATGAAAATATTATTTTCTTATACAAAGTTTTGTCAAATTCCCTTAGGCTTTTGTTAACTTTTAAATTTAAATTAGCGAATATGGAATGTAGCAAAGCCAAAGGTCGAATTAAATATATATATACAAATGATTTTGAACTATTTAAATTCTCTAATCTATGAATATTAATCACATATTTTCTTACAGATGGGTACTCGCGCTCAAAAGAATAAAAAGGTTAGTGTATACAATACGTTTCCATTAAAATAAAAATAAATTGTTAGTTTATATGTTTATTTTAGATGCAACCAAATCGTGGTTATGTGCCCATTAATCAAGGACCTCTATTTGATGATGATCCGGGCATTATGTCTGAGGTAGAAACAGCCAGTACGGGTTTTAGACGTGGCGGTAAGCAACGTTCTTCGTTACCCGTTGTGCGTACACCCTCGAAAACCTTAGAAAGACCTCTAGGTATGGTGTCACACACACACTACCCCTCTACCGAATTTCAATAAAAATGAATAAGTTGAAATTTGTTCTCTTTCATTTTTTGTTTACGCACAGGTTTGGTTTTCTTGCAATATCGTTCGGAGACAAAGAGAGCTCTATTGCCAAATGAAATAACTTCGATTGACACTGTACGAGCTCTATTTGTACGTTCGTTTCCTCGCCAGTTAACCATGGCTTACCTAGAGGGACCCAATGTTAAAATATATATACACGATGCAAGCAAAGACATGTTCTACGAACTGGAAGATGTACGCTCTCACTTACGGGAGATAAGAGACCGTTCTGTTTTACGTCTTTTCGAATCAACTGAAGTAGCAGCACCACCTCAGATATTACCAGGAGGTCCTGGTATACCACAACCATTGCCGCAAACCACTCCTCAACACTGGGATCAAGATCAAGTAAATAATAAAAAAATAGACACACAAACAATTAATTTTAATTGTTTAAATAATTCTATTCCTTATTTCCAGAGTTACTTCAGTGAACCGGAATTCGATTCTGATTATAAAAATCAACATATTCATAAATCCAAGGTGAGCTAAAGCTATACTTATCTAAGACAAAATGTTTTGTGTTTTTGCTTAAAAATTTATTAAATAATTATTTATGTATAAAGTATTTTACATGGATAAAAATGTACAGATAAAAACCTTCTGAGTCATTTAGTTTAAACAAGACCAATATATGGTTTTCATTTAAACTAAAATTCTGTGCGTTCCCTGACTAGTGGCTAAAACAAAACAAAAAAACAAATAAAACTGCTTGCTTTCTTTTGTAATACAATTACAAAATAAAAGATTTCATCATTAACTACTTGTACTAAATAAAAATACTATTAAAACTAAAATATATCTAGAATTGACCACAACCACCAACACTATAACCCTTTAAGACATTATCCAACTTTTCGCGGGCATCTTTCCAAGCAAATACTATGGCACCTTGGAATGGTTCTCCTACACAAGCATCGCATAAAGCCATTACAGCCTTAACTTCTTCTTCGGCTGGTTCACGATCATGTTCCATTATTTCATCTTCAATATCTCTTTTGCCACTTAAATCATCCTTAAATTGTTGTCCGCCAAATTCAGCCAAACCATCGAATTTAAAATCACCAACATTGCCTTCGACTAAAGGATCATTCACAATACTACCGTCGTCTAAGAAAACTAATCCACGCTTCTTTAGACTTTTATCCTCATCATTAGCTGTAGTGTCCGACTTTGTTTTTGAACCCTCGGCTTGACGTTTAAATAGTATCCGTGTTTCAGTTTCATCGACAAACTGTACCTTTGAAGGATTTGTGGGATCATAAACTGCCTGTCTGTTAACAGTTTGTGTTGTTTGTGGCCCAGTCGCCAATTTATGATTAAGTCCTATAAGTTGTTGAGACACTAATCGAGAGCCCACATTAATTTGCCCATTAACAAAGTTCGTATGTATGGTTAAAGCTTGTTGAGCCTGCTGTTGATTGCCTGGTACGGCTGCAGTAGCATCTGCTGAGGCCGGTTGTGCCAAATTTATGCGAACACGTGTCGGTATTTGCCCATTGGCCAATAGGGAATGCATTGATTGAGGTCGATTTATCTTAAAATGTTAAAATGTAAAAGTGGTTGGAAAATTATTAATTAATAATTCACTTCTATGTTTCATTCATTTGTTAACTTACTGGTGGTGGTGCTTTAGTGGTGAGTTGTATCTCTTGACCATCATGATCAAAATGATGCGCATGATGATGTTTATGATCACGATGAGCTTTTCCTGCACTTAAAGCCACTCGATAAATCTGTACTAAAGTGACCTCAAAGTGCAGTCCATCACAAATTTTTCCAGTTACCGATGTACCACCGGAATATAATTTGCCACCGGCAGGAATTTTATGGCCCACCAGCTAGAGAAAACCAGAAGATAATCATAATGAATTTTCTTCTCGATTAATATTATAAGAGTCATTTAAATGTTTATCTTTACATAATCAAACTTAAGCAAAGCAACAAAAACATGAATGTTTCAAATTTTTTGAACACATGTATTTGAGAAGACGGGTTTATTGCATTAAGGCTTGTGATTGAAAAGTTTATACTTATAAACGCTATTTGTTTCCACAACTACCTATTATTTGATAATATTTCGAATTATTTTGCCAATAAAAAATAATTTATAAATATTATAATAATTCATTTTTGTATGATCGTGTAATTGTTAAAATTAATTTGCGATTACTTTTACTACTATGCTTGAAAGTAATTTATTTGCAAACCATATAGAAATTGTTCAAAAATAAGATCATTTATCACATAATTCATGAGTGTTTTGCAAAATGAATTATTTTTTCGTAAATAGTGAAAGGAATTATTTTTTGTTTTCGTTTAATAAGAATTCATTCATGTTTGCAGGAAAAATAATTTACTTTATGTTAAGTTAGGCAATAAAAAAATACATAAACTTACGGCATTATGAAAACCTCGTCCAATACGTTCTGCCTTTAGCCAAACTTGCCATTCACCTGTTTTTCCATTCCATGAGGTACAAGTATGATGCCATTGACGAACCCTCAATGGATAATTTAGTCTATACAAAATTTAATGATACAAAAATAACAACGATCACGAAAAAAGTTAAAGTTAAAATAAAATATCTATATAATAATGATTTTAAAAATATTTGATTAAAAATGAATTATTGATTGAACTATTGATTGATGATTGTTGTTAAGTGTTTGTTTAATGTTGGTGTTAAAAAAAAAATAAGTTAAATTGATATTGCATGTACATACAGTACGATCGTACAAATGTTATGTAGTTATGAGTGTGTATACACGCAGATTATACGTTACACCTAAATATGATGATGTTGCAATATTTATTAGACTCTATACATACCTATACATTTGTTGACCTTTTATAGCCATCGATATAAAACTGGAATTTTTTGCATTTGCAACCCAAAATTGAAAACCTCTACGTTCGTCCTCATCTAATCAAAACAAACAATAATTAATTTTATGTTATTTAACACAAAAAACCAAAAAAAAAATTATGAATGCATTAATCAAATTCAAATATCATGAGAAATGTTTTTTGAAGGTTTTCATATATTAATTATTATTCTAAATTCTTTACAACTTCTGTTATTCTATGTACATTGTGCAATTTTATCACACTACTCAAGAACTTTTTGTTATAAGTTTATTTCAAAACCTATTATAATCACTCTTTTAAATCAATATGCTACACATTTAAACGCAAAGCAAACAAGTGGATGAAAGTCTTGTTCAAAAAAGCGACGTCACTTTCAAGCAGTGCTGCCAGTCAATTTAGGATATATCCTCAATCTCAAGTTTTTGTTAAATAGCATTGAACGGAAATATAATATTAATTGTAATTATAAATTAATCTTTAATATAAATATAATATCTATCAAAAATTTCATTCGTAACTAAATGAAACAAGTAAAACGAGATGTCGACCAAACTCGACCCTATGATACCCTACTGGATTTATGTACGTTAGAGTGATTTTCGAAAGATGGGTTTAATTATATGGAAACTATCAATTATTCATTAATCATAGCTCCTTTAAAATATCGTTCCGATCAAAACCACGAGAAATGAATTTTTTCATGCCAAATTTCATCAAGATATATTTAAAAGTGCAACCTGTACATTATTCCCAATATTTATACACTGGCGGACTAAAAAAGTTCTCCGAGCACTATGATCATCAACAAAAACGCATTATATCCAAACCACTTATGTTTGTATAGATAGGGTAGATAAATTGCTACACATATTTTATTTTTTGGCTTTTTATATTTGAAATATTTCTAAAATTGACATGTTTTAAAAATTTGCAGAAATCGGTTTGTTTTTAATGTCTTATAGGACATAGTTTGCAGGGCTCTAATATATAATTGTACATATACAGTTGTATTGCCAAATGCATTTCATATACAAACATTTTAATGAATGTATGTAAAGTAAGTATAAAAACTATCTTCAAAATGAATAAAATTACCAAATTAATTGTTAAAATGTTGAGATTGGAATTTAAAAAGAGCAATTGTATTCGCATTGTTACATTTATTTTATGATTAATTGCTTAATTTAATTTCAAATTGGACCACAGATGTATCGTGTGTTTGTATCTACAAATGCGTCGCCGTCAGCCAATGTTTTATGAAGAGTTTTGTTTTATTAACCTACTAATTGAGTTTTGAATTCGTTTTTTTTTTCCTCGTGTTTACTTGATTCATTCATTTTCGCTTCAATACATAGCAGAGATAAAAATTATTCGTGTCACAATTACTGCAGATTTTCTTTATTACTTGATAAAATTACAAAGTCGTTTAGTCGTGTTTTAATAATTTATTATTTATTTAAGTTTTATTTTGTACCGCAAAACCCGGCCAGCTGGAATGACTGGACGGACTTATATAATAAATCTATGTAAATAGTAGACAACAACATTAAATAATGTTAATAATACGTTAACTTGAAATTGACCATTACGTTTAGTGTGTTTTTGAATTTTGGCATCTCTTGTTTATTCATTTGTAATTGAACACTTGCACTCACACACTCCAACATATTTTTTTCTTTTTTTTTGTAATAAGTAGTAATAAGTATATCTACTACGAGTTCATGTACAGACCACCTCTTTATGCCAAACTTGTCCAATCTCTTTTTTTAAATAGCCGCACCAGCATAATAAACTATATAAGATGGGGTTATTTTATCTTGAGTGTTTATGATCAGCAGGAAGTTTGTTTCCTTTCACTTTTTTTACTATTTTTAAGCTTCTGCAACAAAACTCTTTATTGTCAAAGATTACTCTTGCGCAACTGAAAGATGGCTCAGAAACACTTTCAACTTGATGTAATCAACAATGATTTCAAAACATTAATCTTGACTCTTTAAACAACCCATTGTAATAGACATTTCTATTGAACATGATTATCGACAGGGTTTGCCAAACATGAAAAAAAGACCTCGCCCCAAAATATAAGATATTTGAAAAAAAAGAAAAAAAAAATTGCAAACAATTGGCATTTTGGCTATTGTTTTTTTCCATCTTTTCAATAATACAAAGTTGTTTGAAGCAGATATTTGCATATCATTAGTAACACAAATATGAATTTGACCTAAATTAAAATAAGTGTCATGTAAAGCAGTTTTTATACTGCCTTATTGTTGTTTCAGTTCTAAATATTTTTTTTTTCAGAAATCTTTGGGAAACACTGACTAATTAATTTTTAATTATTGCACTGATAATTGGGGCATTTAATTAAACTTACTTGAATATGTTAAAATAACATGATCGCCACTGTGATTGGTAAAACGCATCCAAAAGCAAATTGTAAATTGTGTTAATTCCGGTAGTTTGTTGTCATAATGCACAACACCATCTTGATTAAAGGCATATTTCTTTACTGCACATTGATTCTTTAAACATACAATATAATAAGTTAGAGAACTATTGAGACGAAATATTTTCGCAATCCTACCTCTTGAAATCCTGATGGTTTGTAGCCGAATCTAGCATCACCAAAATTAATCGTACTTGGCACTGCTGCCACCACAACGGGTGGTGTGTAACTACTTTTTGTCGCCAACAATTCTTCGGCTAATGGCTGTTGCACTTCCTTAGTGCTACTGTCTAACACATAAGAGGTTTTGCTACCATATTCGGGATGTGATTGCTGCAGACTAAATGAACTTGTAAATGTAGCCGATGTTGCCTTAGAGCCTGTTATAGCAGCAGCATTGGCTGGTGCTTGGCCCACTATAGGTTTCCAACCATGGCTGACGGCAAAGTAACCACTAAGAAATAGCAACAACCACATTGACTTCATTATGGTGTAATCCAGTTTTGCTTAAAATTCAAAACCACTACAATTATTTAGCATTTACAGCAACAGCAACAAAAACTTACAAGTATTAATTTGATCGTAGGTTTAGTTAACTTTTTACTTTGTAAATTACTTTTATATATTTATTTTTTTTAACGGTTTTGTTTAAGTTTGAGATAAAAGTTTGATTTTTTTTCAAATATTATGCGTCTTGATACCGCGATGGTTCACAGTCAACTACCATAAAAAGTCTTTAAAACGGAATTGTGCATCCGCGCATGCGCAACAACATCAATGGATGTTTTCAATCAAATAATTCAATATAAAAACAACAGCCAGCCACAACAAAGCTTTTAACGAAATGGAAAAATATAAAAAGCTTTTTCGTTTATTTAATTTGTTTAAAAATCTAAATAGTAATAAAAGCATTTAAGCTGTCTTAAATTGTGTTTTAGTATTACTTTTGTTGTTGTTATAAAGAGCTTAAAATGTGGAAATAGTTTTCCATTCGTGATAAAGATTGTTAACTGCCGAAAACAAAAGCAAAAAATAAAATAAATAAAAGTTGTTAACAAAAGGTGTTAAGCATTGTTTGAACATTTTCATTGTTGTTGGATTAACAATCAACTAGCAGTAACTTACTACAACAATAAATACCCAAGATTCCATGTCATTCATACAAATATTCATTCATCCATTCATAAATTGTTTTTTTTTTGTAATATACTTGTTTTTGTATTTAATGTTTTCTGATATAATTTATATATACATATTTATTTTTTTAATTTATAATAAAGTTAATATAACTGTTCTCTTAATTGCTTTTCACATAGAACTGGCAGATTTGAATTAAAAAAAATTAAACTAGTTTGTGTGTCATAGGAAACCCCAGTTTTTCTAACGGATATTACATGTTACAGTTCTCTCTCTATCTCTCTCTGTACCAATCTTTAAATTTAATTTTTTACAAAATTGTGTAATTTATTCTTTCAAATAGAAATAAGTAAAATATTTATACTAGTTTCAGATTAAGCTTTACAAAACCAAGTAGGAAATCTTATTTATGTTATTTCAAAGAATACAAAAAAAAAAAATAATAATAATAATAATAATAAAATAAAATAAAATAATAATTAGGAAAATATTTTCTAGAGGATGATAGTATGAATAAATGGATAGTTTAAATTACATTCATTCGCAATCATATATATGAAAGCTTATGTGAAAAGAATGTTGCAATCGAAGATAACGAAATTTTGCATACAAGTTGATGTTTGAAAAAATGTATTAGGTATATATATATATATATATATATATATATATATATATATATATATATATATATATATATATATTATATACATAATATAGTATATATATATAACTATAATTTAATTTAAATAAAGAAAACTAGTATATATAAGTTAATATATATAACTATATATAATTATATACTTATATTGATAATTAGATTTTTATCAATATTAACATATAAAGAATAAAGTCGAATATTTATAATATATTATCATCAATATTCTTTTACATAATAAAGAGAAATTACAGATCCAAAAGAAAACTAAAGAAAAATTAACCAAAATATGCTGCAATGAAAAAAATATCACTATATACTACTTTATTAATCAC
>MINK01172486.1:21129-40976 GCA_001735545.1 Phormia regina
TATATATATATACATTACAAAAAGTGAAATTATAATTATCACAAATCTTTTACATATATATTCTTTCCAAAGAAACAGAAATTTGACCAAATGCCAAGAAATTTTTCTTCACTTTATATCAAAACAACCATGTGTTCATACATTCTTTTGCATACATGTAGACCAAATTACCATATTACAATTTTAAGTGCATACATAAGCATGCACCTTACTTCATGTACATGTAACTCATATAGAGTACATTCAACCATTCAAACTAATATATGTATAATTGCATATGTAAAAAATAGAAAAAAAATCCGACTTAATTTTTTTAATGATTTACAGATTGGCAAGCAACAAGCCCCTTATTATGTGGGAGGCTCTCAAACATTGCCACGTGGGATGTATACCGATCGTAATAAAATGCAAATGGGTAAGTTTGACGACACTTGTAAACATTTTTCAAATAATATCCATAAATATTCATTTTCCAACCGTAATCCTGTAATTAATTTAAAAACTTAACAGAATTACTCGAATATTATATAAGAAAATTGCATGTTTAAGTTTGAATTTGACTTGTTAATATCCCTTTTTAAAAGTCTTATTAACTTTTTGTTTGTTTTTGTAATATTTTGAGTTGAATATTTATTTTTAATCCCGAATTTTAACCCTGAAAGTTTTTTTTGGTTATAATAAATATAAATATACTTAATTGTAACTATTGTTATGTGTATGTGATTGAATTATAAATAAATATATGATATACATATATATAGGAACGCCATTGAAACCTTTAAGAACGCCCAACTCCAGGGGTAGCATGGAACCCTTGTTTCCTTATCCCCCGGATCAATTATACAGTATACCAGGTACTTAATCATAAAAAAATGCGAATTACAAAAATACAACTATCGTACTTAAGACACAATCATGTACTTAGTAAATAATAAATTGGTTTTCTTTGTTTTTGGAATCAACCAGTAAATTGTGTAGATTTTTTTTCTGTATTTTATCTGTATAAATTAAAAATTGTTGTAGTTTTTGATTTTGTTAATTTTATTTGTTAAAATTTATAGTAATTTAGTGACGAAAATACAAGTAGAAAAACGAAAACATAAAGTTAATAAATAAACAATTTTCCAGATGGTTACACTAGTTCGCCAGAACGTTCAACACGAGGAAGTTATGAAGAACCCTATTATAGTCAATATGGAACCAGAGGTCCGGTGATAGCTCCCATTATAGATGAAGAACAAGCGTAAGTCTAGATACAAATTAACTTTTTCCTATGAAATTATTTATCTATATGTTTATAACAATTACAGAGACGTATCCATGACTGAAGATCAGTATGCTTTGTATGGTATGAAAATGGGTCCTGGTCGTATGCCACGAACCAATCAATTGTATGATCCTACTAGGTTAGTATTATACACCGTATTTAGTTTGATAATATTGATAGGGATTGTTAGCATTATATTTATTATGTTGACCATAATAATTATAATTTTGTATACTTTCCATGGGTGGTATAGATGACCGACGATTTCTTCTATAAACCTTAATCTTTCTCATGCCATTAGTGGTGGCCATTGTTGTAGCAGCAGGATGAAAATATGTTGTACCTAAGGAAACACATGTCTTATTTAACTATTTAAATTATTCAAAAGTTAACTAAGTACTTAAATATACCTTTGCTCTTAATGGATTGTACTATTAGACACAACAAATAACCGCCAAATGATAGAAATGCCAAAGCGGTGACACTGATTTGAAAAAGTGTTTGCAATTTTGAGGGTTTTTCTTCAGGTTGCCAAGGTTCGTAAGTGACATGTGAAACAGCATAGCCTCTATTAGAGAATGATTAATGAAGAATTATCACACTGTATAGCACGATTGTTTACCTTTCTTCTGCTACTAATGCCATTGTTGCAGGCTTTTTACATTTTTCTGCAGATGATTCGGGACATTCTAAGACCTGTGTATTTGAATATCGTTTTTTTACTATTTCTTGAGTGCCCTTTAAGTGCTGCAAAGAATGCTTTAAGGATAATAGCTCAGAAACATTTAAATCTGCTAAACAATATTCAAATAACGATGAATCGAAAGCTGAAAGGAATAACGCTGTGTTTATTAGGAAGAAAATGTTTTGAATTTTTTGTTTACCACTGCAGTAGGACATTCTTTTGGGTAACTGTTATCGTTGGGAGGAGATAGAAATGTTTTCACTCTTGTATACAATTGTCAACTGAATTTAAAAATCTTTCTATATCAATTAAGAAGTCTAGAAAAGTGTAAATATTTTTGCAATAATGAACAAACAGAGCGTGTAGAGTTGTAAAAATTACTGTAGTGTAAATTAATATTATGGATTAAAAAAAAAATCAAACAAATATTTTATTTATTAATATTATTTTTTCAGACCGGAAGATCTACATCGTATACGTGTAGAACATATGGAGCGTCAACTGGCTAATTTAACTGGTTTAGTGCAAAAGGCTTTGGTAAATCAGAATCCACAAATCGCTCCAATACCAGTGCCAACATTGGATCCAAATTATTTGGTAGTACCCACACAATGTCATGGTATGTTAAACAATTTAAAGTTTTCAAAACACAAGTACAAGTTAAGTTGTCTGTCTTAATGGAATAATAACAATAATTCACACTTCATGCCAAGCTTTAGTTTTTTTTTGCAAAACATTTTGCCAACCACCATCATTTAGTAATTATGCGATTATTGTTTTATGTTTTGTTTTATTGTCTTTTTTATTTCTAATATTATTTATGTTTATTTTTAATTTTTTAATTTCACCTTTAAAATCACGGTACACTGTAAGAAAAACAAACACACATTTGTACTTTTACACGCATTTTTTGTGTTTTTAGTAAACGGTTCTGGAGAAGATCTTTATGTTAGAGAAAAAGCTCCCAAATTGGGCAAAAATGCCTGTCGTAAGTATTTTTTCCTCTTTTTTTATTTGTAGTATTTGTTTTTAATCTTCTTTTGTTGGCAAACATTTCATTTGACAATCACAAAGTGCTTCAAAATATTTTGTACTTCAAAAAATTTGTTTTCAGAAAAATCGGTATCTTTTGAAAAAAGTGTCTCCTTTAGTGACGATATACAGGGTATACCAAAATCACATAGTCCTCAACATGCTGGTAAACAAACTATTTAACTTGCATGTTTTTAGTAGAATATATTTTAAATAAAGTTTTAGAACCTATAATAATAATAATATAATAATTATTCAGTAAATATTTCGATAGTAATTAGAAAAGAACACAAGATATACATATGGGCAATTCTATTTTTACACTTATCTTTATGAAATCGACTTTTAAACTCAAATATTTTTTGAACTTTTTCAAAGAACTTTTGATACAAAAAAAAATATGTATGTATGTCAACAATGATTAAAAACTTTATTTTGTAGTAATATTATAAACATTTATTTATAACTTTTTATTTTTTAATATCATTTTCGGAGGTGTTTGTGTTAGGGCATAAAGTAAACCACATCAGAAAGTGAATTGCAATACAAAATATTTAAAAATCTATACATTCTTAGTTTTTTAATCAATATTCTACGGTAAGGCTTAAACATATACACGTGTTCGTGATTATGTTCACGAATATAAAACTTATCCAACTTCCTTTCTTAAATTCATATCCATTAATATAAAATTAAAAAAATATAAAAATATATAAAATTTTATAAAATCAAAAGATGAGAAATTCAATGCTTACTTTGGGAATTATTTATTTTTTTTAACGAATTGCTGAAAAATTCATACTATCGCGATTATTTTCGACGTCATTAACCCTATTGTATCAATTTTTAATTTTGACAATATTTTATCGCAACAGATTTGTGTTGCATGTAAAACAGTTAATATTAGTACAAAATATCGTTATGTGTCAATAAAAGTACGAGTAAACGAGTTTGAAGAATTGCCCATATACTACGTAATCTACAACTTTTTAGGAAAAAGTTGTTCACTTTAGAATAATTTATAGTAATTATTAAATGTATATAATACTTCCTCAATAGGGTATAATTTTCAAATTAAAAACAAAATCTTTCTCTTTAAATTTGTTTAGTAATTTTCAATGACCGTTTATGTCTTTTGCATGTTGTTAAATGTGAACTTAATTGAAATTGTCTATACGAAGAACTAATGAATACTCTATTTTATGTATCTAAATATTTGTAAAAAATAAAAAAGCTGATACAAAACCCACAAAACCAGCCATCAAATCCTCCACTTTGCCAAGAACCTCTTCACAAGGTAAGCAACGGTTTTTGGTATTCAAGCACTTAAAAACACACTAAAGAGTAATATTTTATTTAAAAAAGTGGAGAAAATATTCAATTAAAATGTTTTTCTATCATTTAGAACGTGACCGCCTTAAACCACCACCACCTCCCAAACCTATGGTATTAGCACAAACTGCTCATAACAATTATAGAGCCGACATTGCATTGGCTCCCGAAGTATACAATCACCTAAGAGGTCTGCAGAAAAAGGCCAAAGATTTGCGTACCGAAGTTCGCACGCTTCGTCGTCTTTCACAAGCTCAAGCCGTTGCAGTCCGAGAAGATATTAAAAGTACATTTATGCGCATACGTGCAACATTGTTAGCTAGTAGTGGCAGCATATGGGGTCATCAAGATCAAGATGCTACACGCATATCACGTGAAGAAGAATTGTATAAACAGGAAGTAATTCGTTTAGAAAAAGACCTAAGTGATTTGGAGTCATCTGTCGAAAGCCTAAGAGGAGAGGTAATCAATCGTAGAACAAGAGTAAATATGACTGCTGTTGAAGATATGGCTTTGGTGTTAAGTAGAGCTAGGTGGGTTAAATTTTAACACCTTCAACTTCTCTTACAAATTGAATTTTATAATTTTCTTCTTATATGTACATTTTGAAGCAAAACTGTGGCAGAATTAAAAATGAAATTTCCGGCATTATCGAATGGTTTACGTTGTATTTTGTCTAGCGAAATGGAAAAAGTTGTACGAGAAGAAAAGTTCCTAAAAGAAGAACCCGATCGTTTAGAATCGGCTTTAAGAAGATGCAAAAAGCTTACGGGCACTTTAGTGACATTAAAAAGGTAATTAAAAAGAAAAAAAAAACACTTTAATTAAAATCAACAAACCAACCGTTTAACAAAATAAAATATTATTATTTTTTACGTTTTTTTTTTTTGTGATTTTTAGATTGGCCAGCGTACAAGAACAGAGATTACCCCCAACAGAGCCACAAACAAATGAAGATTCACCCCGTTCTGCTGAAGTATCCGTGGCCGATAAGGTAAGTGATTCCTTATTGTTCAAAGTAAAATTCTCCTTATTATAAAAGCACTTCACATTAGTTGCTTCAAATAATATCAAATATTATTTATATACATATATAAAAGAATATCAAAATCAATATTGTCATACAGTTTAATTTGATTTTTGCATACTTTAAACTAAATTAAAAAAAATATATATATATATAGTTAAAAAATGAGTTAAAAACAAACTATGAAGTTCACATTCAGTTGTAATTTGAATAATTTTATGAGTTGATTTACGTTGTTTCGTTTCATTTTCAATTGAGTTAAAGTAGAACACTAAAAAATTTATTGATCAAAAATTCTTTCCCTCTCCCAAAATAATAATAATAATTATAATAATATTTAAATTAGAAATTCTGTGTATATAAAATTATTTTAATGTTTTCGTTCTTAAACCAAACTAAACTAAATTTAATTTTGTTTTTGTTGTTATTTGAGTTCAATTTAAATTATACCTATTTTGCAATTGGCTGAATTATTAAAAACTTATATTTTTTATTTCTGATCATACATTTTTTTTCTTGATTTACAAAAAACGAATCTAAGCAGCAATTCTAATTAAAGTTATGAAAAGCTAAATTGGTGAATTTAGGTCAATTATGGTTTCAAAGAAACGCTTCACCGATTCACCCAAAACAAAAGAAAAACCAAAAACTTTAACAAAACCAAACTAAACTAAACTAAACTAAAGCAAAAACTATACAAATTACAAAAATTTAAAAAAGAATTAACAAAATCTAATAGCCAGTCCGTAAGACTGACTGATAAACAGACATTTCAAATCATTAAACAAATTAATGAACGGAATTGGTGCTCCAACATTTGAAGACACTTTAAAATTACATTAACCAAAAAACAAAAGAAAAAAATTCAAAATAATAGTAATAAAATCTATAAATATGAAAATTATGTTCAATGCGAAAAAAAAGTTATCAAATAAAAATTAAGAAAATCATCAAATCAAATTGAGTAAATTTTTCGTTTGATTTTCATTAAGACTTTAAAGTTTTTGTTTTTCAAGTTTTAAAGTTGCATCAACTTTACTTTTAAAATGGTATCCTTTCTTTTTTATTTTTGCTTTTTCTTGTGTTTCTTGTTGTTGGTGTAATGCGTAGTTTAACTGGCGCTGGAGTTCAAACTTCAAAGAGGCAATCACTGAGTAATGATCCATCCCTTTTTAACATTTTATCAAAGAATAAATATCAATTAACCCTTAAACAGTACTATCGTTTTCTTTTTGTAATTGTTACACACCATTTTATTTGTTATATTAAAAAACATTTACTCAAACTTAGACAAATCCTTTTTTTTTTAATGCTATCTAAACTTAAAATTTAAAAAAAAAAGAAAATAAATAAATAAAAATATAAATAAAAAACAAAATGTTTATATAAAAAAAAAAAAAATACAATTAACAAAAACAATAAGACTAATACTTAGGTTGATGTTACAATAATGTAAAATATTTGAAAGCAAAAAACAAAAAATCAATCAATTAATACCAACTCTCTTTTCTTTAATATTTTTAACGCTTGTTAATGTTTTCTATTATTAGTTAAAATTTTTCTGTTTTACCTTTTCTTTTACAATAACTTTTTATTTAAACTTTTTTAATTTGTAACTAAATAAAAAACATGAAAAATTTTAAATTTATGTGCAAAAAATTTTTTCTTTATCGTAATGTATTGTTGGTTGACTTTAAGAAATCACACCGTATTTTTGTAAATTTTTATATACAATTTTAATTTAAATATTTTTTATTTGTGTTTGCATTATTTTCTAATTCAAATTATTAATGAATTTATACCATTCTCATATTCACATTACTGAAACATCAAATATCGCCCACCGCAAGAAATTCTCTCCTTTCCCTGTCCACATCTCATCATACTTAAGTGTACAACGTGCATATTTTCATAATCACTTCAAATGTGTCAATTTATAGTTTTTAGAATCTATAACTAAATATTGATGTATAGTCTAATTTAATCTTAATTGTCTATAACAATGTTTTTTTTTATCTGTATGTGTTTAAATGTAACTTGGAAATTGGCCATATTTCAATATGACTTTAGTATTGATGTTTAGTCGGTGAAGTTTTCTTGAGAAACAAAACAAAAAACCACATATACAATAAAATAAAATTAAAAATATATATATATTAAAAAAGTGCAAAGAAATGATAACAAAAAAAAAACCATTAAACATATTTTTAAATGGGTGTATAATTTGTGTATGTATGTGTAACAAACCATTGGAAAAAAGAGATAAAAAGAAGTAGTCGCACAAGCTCGACCATATATTACCCTACACCATGTGCATCACAGAATATTAGAGAACATTACGTTAATACTTGGGTATCAAATTATTCTTGTGTCCATATTAGTCGCTTTATTCGACGTTAAAAGGTAACCGAGTATTGACAACTTATTGTATTAAACGAACAATCTTATTTACACATGTAAAACATATAAATTACTTACTCGAATTATAGATTACTTAATCTATTGAAATAATCACTTAGAAATATAATATAAGGTACGCGTGAACACTATAAAGTCACTTTTCTTTGCATTGCGTATTAAAAATTACAATGGGTATTTGATGGTACTTCTATGTAAAATACTTATTAGTAAACGGTGTTCCCATATACACCGTTTGGAATTATTTATTAGATAATTGATCTTTTTGTAGACAAAAATGTTTAAAATGTGAACTTCCCAACGCGTCAAAATTATGTGAAATTAATCATTTTAATTCTAGAATCATTTTAATCCTAAAATGATCTAAATGAAATTGAATTAAAATTAAAAATTGGTCGTCTAGGGTCCTCAAAACAATTATTGCTGCTGTTCCACACTATCGTTTTTAGCTAAAGAGAATGCTCAAAGTGGATTGAAATTGTGATAAACACATTTCAAACTCCTAAGAAATTCTCACAAAGTTTTGTCTTTCTAAAATATATTAATTCTCCAATTAAATCACTATAAAAGTCTGACGGATCATTGGAACAATCAGAAATAATTTTTTATCTTTAGAAAAAAGAAAATCTGAATCTGAGCCGCTCCAAACTGTCGTCTTTCAACGAAATTAATATTCTTTAATACCAGCGATAGTTTCTAATCATTTATTGCCTCATCCGGTAATCTGAAAATTTCCAATTTTTAATGTTAATTCAATTTCATTCAGATCATTTTAGGATTAGTTGTGAATTTTTATTTTGCAAATCGATGGTGCAATTTAGAGGGATGTGTAAAAATGAACAATTTTAAACTTGGGCGGAATGAATTCCTAAGAACACTTCTAGAATTATAATGATTAACTTCATAAATCAAACTTCTATAAATCAAAAAATAAAGATAGTCATGGATTAAATAGTAAAAAATATGATTTTAGGAGAAAAATAATGAATTGACCTTATAATTTTGACGCATTGGAAAGTTCACAATTTTAATATTTTTGTCTACAAAAAGAGCAATTCTCAAATAAATAATTCCAAACGGTGTATACGGGAACACCTTTTAGTAATAAGTATTTTACTTAGCAGTACTATAATTTACCTAGCAGTAGCATAAATTAATGATCGGTGCCAATAAAAGTGATCTTATAGCTTTGACGCGCACATTAGATGAAACTCTTTCACAAGGGATTCATTCATTAATTTTTCTCCTATTTGTATGAACAAATTGAATTTTTTACTAATATTTTTGTATGTAAGTCTGATTTTTTGTTAAAAAAGTAAAAATTAATATCAATATATTTTGCGTACATTTTGGGGATGAATACTAAAATCTTTATGACTTGTGAATTTATGTTTTAAGAATTCTTATTGTTACAAGTTTAAATATAAGTTAATGAAAATACAATATGTTGCGTTTTAGAAAGCATTATATGCCAACAAAAATAGCTTTCAAAGAAATCAATACCATTTACTAAAAATAACAACCGAATACAGAGATGATAAATTTGGTATAATTGTACTTTTTTCAGTACAATTTGCTTATCAAAAGTACAGCATTACTGCAAAATTTATTCTTCTTAATAAATATTAAATTAACAGCTGAAATTTACGGGCACTATTAAATTTACGGGCAAAATTTTTTAATAATTTAGTCATTATTTGATCTGAATACTGGAAATACGTTTAATTAGCACAACTCTGCAACTTGTTCTACAAATTCTCCATTACTTAAAATTGAAAGGATTAGTTTAACTTTTTATAAATCACATCATTAGTAATAGATGTTCCCCTTTTTCTCTATCATTACATTTTTGTTAAATGATCAATTGTTAGATCTATGTATGTTTGACAATAATGCAATAATAATGTCAAACATACATAGATCTTACAATTTCCTTTGCCTAAGTTGAACGGTATTTATTAAATCCAAATATATATAGTGTACTCACATGGTTTTGTCTTTTTAAAATAATATTGCTGCTAATTTTGAAATCCAAAAAGGTGCCCTGATTTGTAAATTATTGGACAGAACGTAACACTTCTTAACACTTTGGTACAATTATTTCAGAAAAAGTACAATTTATATTCTATTTAGTACAATTCTGTAAATATCATTTATCGTCCCTGACCGAATATCTTTAAGTAATTCGTTTATTTTATTTTTTATTGAATTACTTCTTAAACACAAGAATAAGTACTTCACTAAAAAATATTTTTATTGGAATGCAATCCACGTCTTAAAAAGTACGTAGTAGTTCACATAAATTTATCATGAAAATAATAAATTATCTAAGTTATAATCCCCCCAAACCCAAAAAAAAAACCGGTTAATCTACACAAATTATTCAATTGTTCATTATTCAAAAATAGACCATTTTAAATTATTCGACCAAATAAACCGAAACCATAAATGACGGTTAATCGATACCCTAGTTAATATTAATATTTATAGGTATTTATACATTTTAGGGTTATTCCCGAAAATAGATTTATATGAGTGCCATAAAAAATCCGAACCTCATAAAATTTGCCAATGTTATTTCTACATATATAAAACTCATTTATGTTAAATATTAATTTGATACTAATATTTGGATGGGATTTAAGCACGTTAAAGTAATTTTCGAGAGAGAGAACGATCTTTGTGAAATTTGGCATAAAGATTAGTACTTATATAAAAGTTATATTAACATATATAATATATTACCATATGTAAGATTCGTCCTTGCGCTGACATAATTATTTTAAGTGAATTTATAATGGGGTCCGATAATTTTCACTTATGGAGGTATAAAAATATTGCGATTTAATGAGATTTATTGAATAGTTGTTGGTAAAACATTTTCTGTAATTGTTTTATTAAATTGAAATATAAAAGTGTTTAATGGTTTTAAATTGAATATTCTCATCCGATTTTTTATTTTCGATTTATAAAAAAATTTCCATCAAAAAATATTTCGGATTTTCTTACATTTCTTTATTATTATCCATTTCTTTGACATGTTCTTATTCAGTTTGAAAACAGAAAATAGAAATATCTGAAAAATGCATGTAATTTTGCATAGATTATTAAAATTAAAAAGCTTTTTATTCAATTTTATTTCTAATGTGAAATGTTAAATTATTTGTTTATGTTCTTTTGTTTTAAGTCTATAATTTATTCGTATTAAATTATCTTTTATATATATATGATTGAACTAAAGCTTTAAATTTAAAATTGAAAAAATGAATGCTTGAAATTCTTATAGCAAAGGCTTCTAAAATGCAAAATCACTGTAGTAAATCTGCAATTAATATTAAATAAGAATCTTTTAATAACAAAAACTACTAAATAAATGTTCTTTTTTATAATGTTCTATTAATGTTTTGAAAAAGGTTTCCAATATAAATATATACAGATATTAAAATAAAACAAATTTAAAAATGTAATAAAATAATTCTATTCATTAGCCAATCCCACAACCCAGGATGGGGACGTTCGCTGTCGGCGGGGGAGCCCCACCAGAAAACGCACTCGATGCTTTGTTAGATGAATTGAAAACATTTTCAAAGCCTCTAATACACAATAATGAGGTAATCACGATATTTAAAACTAAAGTGTATGTATGTAAATATTTTATAAATTTGTTCAACTTTTTTAGATAAGACCCGATGATTCCACTTCTGATGATAGTACCGCCATGGTACAAAGCACTGTTACCACTCAAATATCCCAGGCACGTCTATATAATCAATCTGAGGCTGGTACACCACCCCTCTTAATGGCCTCCAATTGTGTTAGCGAATTGCAACAACAATTCAACAATATTGCAATTAATAATCAAAATAACACGGCTCCCATAACTGTTCCCTTAATAACAGCCTCTAATGTTTCCAGTCTGAGACGTCTACACTCTATGCCCACTCAAGGCGAAAGTGACATTGTACCAATTCCAATAATGCGAAATATTACCAAGCCGCCGGTACCAGAACGAAATGCTGAATTAATAATGAAAGTGGGTGGCAAGCGCATTCCTCCACCTCCACCACCTAGGACTAGTTCACGCAGTCCCCTGGCAAGCCCCACAAGTCCAAATGTACCACAACCTATGCCCACACTTAATGAAATGGAAACTAAAGATTCCTCTCTCAATGTCACCGTCGACAGTGGTGGTGAAAATTCTAGCGGCAACGAATCTGGCAACGATAATGTGCAACGTCAAGTTGCTTTAGAAATGCGTCATCAAGAATTACTCAAAAAACAGAAAATGCTTCAAGAACAATATCAGCGTTTGCAGCAAATGAGCAAAATGCCCTCAGTTGACATGTCCTCGGGCTCGGCCACAAATTTAGATCCCAACAATCAACAGTCACTCAAAAAAATGGGTAGCGAATCAAATTTACAACAAAAACTCAATCTCACAGTAAATGCAAACGATTCTTCTGGTAATGCCAATGCTATCAATATCAACAATATATCATCGGCATCATCAACATCCTCCAACGAACATGTCAATAATCGGAATGCAAATGATAAATTTGCGAATGCGAAACTAAACAATACCAATAACGGGAGTACTAGTGGTGGGGGTGGTAGCGTAAACACCAACTCAACAACTACAAAACAGGTCTATGAAACTGAAATACTTTAACATAAAGCAAAATTAACCTGGAATGAAACGGCCATTGATATTTGAAATCATAACAAAATGCACATTCACAGGACTCCTTTAGGAATGAGAACGAATGTGTTTAAACATTAAAATGTTGATGACGATGATGAACATAATTACTAGCATAATTACCAGAAAAAAATGGTGTTGGATTTAAAAAAAAAAAAATAGAAATAATATAATATTAGGCAAAATATGGTGTCAAAACTTCCAGCCAAAATAAAAGAATAGAATTTTATTAATTCTATAATAAATTAGCATTTGCCAAAATGCTAAATTAAATTTTATCTTTACATTGGAGATTCGCCTTAAAACTCGTAAACAAAAAAGAGAAAATTTCGGAAAACCATTTTGAGAATGGTATATTTAAACAATCTAAACTTTTATTTTAGCTGGAAACATTGCCAACATTTTCTTTAGGCAATCCAATTATATGTAATTGTAATAATTTGTTGATTACATAATTGTTTTGTTTATTATATATGTATCTTAATTTTTTTTTACTAGAATAAGTGCACATTTTTGTCAAAAATTTAAGACATATAAGACAAGAAAAAAAAGCAAAAAGATTATAATAATAAAATTCTTATAATGTAATTGAATTATTAATTGTAAACAAATTGAATGGCAAAATTAATTAGTTAAATATGCTGAATTCCTTATGGTTTTTGGGAAATTGTAAAAGCTTGGAATTCAGCTTGAATTATGTAGTTAAAATATTTTATTTAAACTTTTTAAACTAACAATAAAAAATGTCTCGTATTTTGAATATCGAGGTCTTATATTCAAAACTGGCCACATGCAAAACAATAATTGTTCTGGAGAACATAAAAACAGTTTATTTCTCTAATATTTCACAATTTTGCAATCCGTTCTTCTAAGAGTTATTTATATTACGTCTACGTAACTACATACTAAAAAATAAATCCTTTAACCCACCCCATTATTTCCGAAGTTATGTTTTGTCTTAATTTATTTTTAATATGTATTATCAAATGTTCATAAAGCTCGTTTTGTTTATCGAAAATAAAAGAAGTAAATGATAATATTTTTGGAAAAAATTGACAATATCATAAATGTATAATATACCAACCTGGAGATAAAACAAACGAAATTGTGTCGTTGGCGGGACCATCTTTAAACGCTACAACTGCCAAATATCATGAGTATTGAATGAAAAGGCGGAAATGAGTTCAAACTTAAAATTGTAAATTAAATTTTGGAAAAAAATTGCAAAAAAAAATTTTTTGCAACAATTAAAATTATATTAAATTGCATATCAACAACTTAAATGTGATTAAAACTTTCTAAAATGATGTTTATTGTATTTTCAATTTAATTATACGTTTTTTGAGAAATTGCCTTTGGTTTCTAAAATATTTTGCTTATAACCACGAATATTATTTCAATTTTTTCATTCATTAATGGCTTTTTCCTTTAGACTGCATTGAGATAACATAATATCTGACTCAAAAAAAAAGAAATGGAAATCAGCATAAGGCCCGCTTTGAATATAAGCCCTCGATATTTTGTTTAGACTTAATAATAAAAAAAAAATATATATATATATACATATAAGAATAAGAATGAATATGGGATTATAAGGGGGAATCAACTTAAAACTAGACTAAAATGTTGCATTCATTTATTTTATATTTGAACAAAAGCAAACACAAAAAATACAATTTTATTTTTACACACTATTAATATATGAAAGTTAACATTTTGTGCACTCAGTTTTTGAATATAAAACAATTGAAATGAAATTTAAAAGAACTAACCGTAAATAAATATAATAAAACATTTTCCAATTACAATTTCATCAACACCTCCCCCTCCTCACCACATTTAACAAAATCCCTGATAAACAAATCAAACGTTACAAAAAAACCAAAATAGGATTTGAAATTTATTTAACAAAAAAAAAAAAAAAAAAATTAACCAACAAAATATTTATATATTTTAACAAAATTATAAAACATTAGTAAAAATTATTTTATAAACGAAAAAAAAAAATAAATAAATAATAATAAAAACAATTTCTTATTTAGGCACGGGAAGTGAGACTGATAGTACTATACAATATCTCATGCATTAAAAAATAAATAATAAGAGAAAAAAAACTTAATAAAATTATAAATAATTATACAATGAAATATAAATCAATAAATGGCTTATACATACCTACATAAATACATACAAACATACATACATATATTCTCAAACAAATTTACATTTAAATTATTTCAATTAAAATTAAATCAAATTAAAAAAATTATCACTTTACATAAAACAAGCATAATTACACTATTCAAACAAAAAATAAAACCATATAGAAATTATACCATATAGTAATTATACTCCTTCATACATACTAGAAATTTCAGCGAAATACATTCAGTAAAATTTTAAATAAAAAATGAAAGAATGAAACTTTTGCACTTATCCTATTATCAAAACTTTTGAACACATCTCTTTTACAAATAACCCAACAAACATTTATGCATACACTACCTTTAAAACGACAACAAGAACAACTAGCAATTTACTAACTCGAAGAAAACAAACTTTGTTTTTTTTTTTTTTTTAATATTACATTATAAAAACAACAACAAAAATATACATATATAGAAATATTAAAATAAAATAATTTCTTTAGCTCATTTTTTAAAATCACTTATAAGATAATTTTTTTAAAAATATTTTTTTTTTTATTTAGTATAAATTTTGTTAAGAAGAAAATGCTCAAATGTAATAAAAAAAAACAAATTATATTTAAAATCCAAAAAAAAAAAATGTTATAAAGTAAAAAAATGATAGAATATGATTTTGGCTAAGAGCACTTAAATAAGAAAAACATCCTTTAAGAGGAAGAAAAATAAAAAGCCTTTAAAAGAGCATAAGGATATAAGGAAAAAAAATAGGAAAAGGGAAAAACATCTGAAAAACATACTTAATCAAATTATGTATTACAATAAAGAAAAATATCATTCACAACGATTGAAATTTAAATGTGTTTTTAATTTAATCTCACAAATAAAAAACATTTTACAACAAAAAAAAAAATAATAATAATAAAGAAGAGAAAAAAGTTATAACCAATCCAGACCGACTATAAGATACCCTACAGCAATGAGTATATCAATTCGGTAATATTAGATCTGTGTCCAATAAAATACTAGAATAAAAACTTCTAGAATTTAAATGATTTTATGCACTTTAGGGTGATTCCTGAAAGTGAGTTTATATGGGAGCTATGGAATATTAGGCACCGATTAAATTAAATAATGTTAGATCGATTTAAAAAGTGATTCTGAGTCAATTGGTATACTTCAAGATGGTTGTTGGATAAGTATGCGTTACAAACATTAGCACAAACGAATAATACCCCAACCACATATGGTAGTGTAGGGTAAAAATAAGGTTGACAAACTTAAAGACAACAAAAGAAAAAAAAACTTTACAATACAATCAATCTTCAATTAAAACTTTATCCTTTATTCTCTCTCTATCTTTAAAAAATTAAATTATGTGTATTCGATCCTAATAAATTGTAGCAAATTTCAATTAAAAAACAACATTAAATTATGGAAAAAATCCCTGTTGAACCCTCTGTCAAATTCAAACAAATCAACCTTCTCTGTACCTTAATTCACATGCCTGCTGACGAGGGTTACATAATTTACAAAACGCTCCCAAGTAAATTTGCATTTTAAATTGACGTTCAACAAATTCTCATTCCCATTCGTTTTCAAATGCGAGTATCGAGTGTATGTAAACAACAACTAATTAGCTGTCAAAGCGAAAAAAGAGAAATGAAATAATTTTACATTATTTTTGAAATTCCCTTACAGGACATCTATGAGAAAGGAAAGAAATCTGTCTTTTTTCCAAATTTCTTAATATTATTTTGGGTATATTTTAAATACTTTATGCATTATTGACCATACGGCAGGGGGTTTTAGCAGCTAAAGAAAAATGTTACAAAAATTATGATTGAAATATGAGAAGAGCTAAAATTTCTTTATTATTGCTCCTGGGAATTATTTATTATACTAAAATATAATAAAATATTATTTGTCCAGACGTCAAATAAATTTAAAGAAATTGCAAAATATTTAAATGAGAAATTGCATACAGGAAGATCTATAACAAAATTTTAAATCGATAATAGGCTTTGTTTTGCATTACTTTTTGATAACAAAACACAACAAACATTTGGAAGATACATTTATTGCTAATATTCCTGATGTCACTTCTTAGGGACTTTTAGAATATTGTCGGAAGACTGTTCGAAAAAATTAAAAAGAAAAAAAAACGTCAATTCCTAGTAACTTCCAGATGTTTGTCAGAAGGTGCTAGGATTCACCAGAAGTTTCTCATACATTGATTTTAACATTGTGTTGTCATTGGAAGGAAGTACTTAGTGGTGAAAAAGAGCTGCATAAGTTCTTTTTTTAACCCATGTTTGTCATTGGTAATATGTTATTCTTTATTACTGCTTTTTCATTCATTTTGAAGTACTTCCCTTAAAACAATGTTTATAATTTTTTTTTTTTATAAAAACTCTACTTTTGCCCTATTGAATAATAATAAAAATTCTTTAAAATTTATATTTTGTTAAAAATTATTACAATTTTTTCCGCTAAAAATTCATTTATTTTTCACTTTTTTGGAACTAATTATTAAGAACTTCTAAAAAAGTTTAAAATATGCACTTTGTTCCACTTTTAAAGTTGTGAAAATGTTCTCTTTTTGAAGAACTTCAACGTTTTGTGCTGGGCACATATATATAATTCATTCAATTAAAAACTTGTTCAAATTTACGTCTTTCACTAACATTATTATATCAATTACTATAAAATTAAATATAAAAAAAATATTTTTAATTAATAAAATTATTAAATCAATCAAAAACATGATGAAATGGATTAAAAATGTGCATAGGAGATAAAATCATACTAAAATATATTTTTTATTTTATTTTTACTTGAATATATTTATTACATTTTGATAAAACTTTAAACATTGAAATTGAAAAAAAGACTGTTAATATTTGTTTTGTGTAAAAATAAAAAAATTAATTAAAATATAAAAATTAATTAAAATAAAAATAGCTAATCATGAAATGGTATCAACATCACTTTGATACTTATTTGATATTCTCTGACCTAAGACGATGTCCACTGTTTATCGATTATTTCAACAAACAAAATACCCATCACTATTTTTGAATAAAATTAAGCTTTTGAATCATATTTTTAATATTAAGAAATAAAAAATTTGTATTTCTTAATTCAGAATTAAAATTAAAGTCCTGCGAAGCACTGCTTCACCCTCAAAGTACTTAAATTTAAATTTTTGAAATTTATATATTTAGTGGAAAACTCACAGATTACAATCTAAAGTGATTTCATTCGGTTTATATATTAGAGTAAACTATGAAGAAGGTCTTATTAAATGAGGTCCTATAATTGAAATAAACTTATGGAGAAAAAGGTCTCTAAGATCTATTCCTTGAAAACGAACAGTTTAGGATTCGTAGGCTACTTAATTAAGCCGAACTTTAATCACGTTGATATCAACTTTTTAATTATGCATTAAATTAAAATAAAGCCTGTAAGTATGATGTGGTTATTTCATATAGAATTTTAAATAAGCGACTCATACCACTTTAAACTTCATTGCTGGAAATGTTGGTTTTTCTTTATTCTGTCTGCCTAGTATTTTCAGTTTTTCGGAAATAATTTTTGCATTGACGTCATATTGCCTTATTCATAATAAAATTCAAATTTATAAAAAAAAAAAAAATTATAAAAGCTTTATAGACAAAAATTCCATACAAATTTGATTAATGAAGTGTTTATAAATTTAAATATTTTATTATGAAGAAGGCAAATAGAATGGATATTTTTAAATATGTCGGGGTTCACACACAGCAATTTTTCTTGTCGCAATTCTTACTTTGTAGACGAGAGAGGTAAAGAGAATATAAAAGTTTAGTACTCTCTTCTATAAACTCTGAATTGCAGCAAGAAAAATTGCTGTGTGTGACCCGGGCTATCATTATTAAGTAATTTTTTATTTTATTTCTTTACGACCAGATTGGGTTTCTTTGTCTATAATTAAATCAATATTTAATAAAAACTTAACTGCAGATTATATGCTTTAAAACTTTAATTTAATTGAAAAAATATTTAGTTTTCTTAAAAAAATATTTGAAATAGTTCTCCTAAAAATAATTAAAATTTATTTCTCAAATAAAAATTTAACTAAATTCATGTTACAAAAAATATTAAGAAAAATAAAAACCAATGGAAATTAGTGATTTATAACAAGTTGGTGTCGTACAGTGAGACCAAAACACTTTTTCGTTAATAAATCTGTATCTATTAAACTACTGCCGGGATCGAATTGAAAAATATTGACAATTTGTAAAAGAGAACCCAGGCTTTCGGAAAAATTATTCTGAAATCAGTCTGTGATATTACAAGAATTGCTGCATGGTCTTAAATTTGTTTACCTCGAGTATGTTAAAGTTAAAAAAATAGTAAATTCAACATATTAAATCCGATTTCAAAGATATGATTGTTTCTGTGAATTATCTAATTTTTTATTTAAATATTTTTTTAATAATCTAACTCTTTTCTCAATAAAATTTTTAATCAAAACTATTTTTAATTGATTTAACAAACTATATCTTAGTACAGGCGCGAATCTAGTTCAAGCTTTTGGGGGAGGAAAATAGAATGACTTTCAAAACTATTTCCTTAAATTTTATGATTTAGTACAAATTTTCCATTAAAAGTTTTCATTTTGAGGAGGGAAATTTTCCTTATTCCCTCCTCGTGGATCCGCGCCTGGTCTACCTAGACCATCCCAAACCAAAGTTTATGCACTTAGAATCAAATTAATTCAAGTTATCGAAAATAGGCTCTCATTTTCATTATACAGTACTCGTAAAAATAATAAAGGACCTGCCTCTAAAAGTAAAGGTGGTGGTTTTATTTTGGTAAATAATATGTGTTATGTTAGAAGGATATGCAATTTCCATAATAACATCATTAAATCAACGATTTCTGGCAATAGAGGCTTTGAATGGCCAAATTAAGTCATTCAGATTCTAGCCCTGATCAATACGATCAAAGATCATATAGCCTAGCGTTGCATTTTTAATGCTTGCTACTGTATATACTGTAACAAAAGATTTTCTTACTTTAAAGCAACTAGGAATTTTTAAAAAAAATTTTATATCTTCTGCATTTTCTCGAGCATTAGCAACGTAAAAATTTGAATTATTTTCGGTGTATTTTGATAATTAGTCTGTAATAAGTTTGGCATATTTCCTTAAGTCTGTTGAAATCAGGATAGGGCTTAGAGCGGATCACCTAGGGGG
>MINK01172487.1:0-24640 GCA_001735545.1 Phormia regina
GTATAAATTAAAAATCTAAATGAGAAGTAAAATCTTCCTTAAATTTGATTCTTATTTCAATAAATTAAAAATCTAAATGAGAAGTAAAATCTTTTATATGTTTTTAAATTTGAATAAAAAATTAAACAACCGTTTTGATATTTATCAATCAATAGTAATAATTTTTTCCGTTATGAATACTGAAAAATAATTTTGTATTTTGTATATTTTTGACATTTTTTAACCCAACGTACACTGTATTGAATAGCTGAATATAAATATGAGTTTTATGTCTATGTAGCAAATTTTATGCTCATGTATGTAGGTCATTAATTTCAATATATGAGAGTCATAAATTTATTTAAAATACACTCAGACATATACTTATACGCATTTCAATACACGCCTACTATTAACACCCCTTTAATACTGCCACCCTTATACACATGCACACACATCGTTATGGTGAGAAAATAAATAAATAAACAAACAAACAAACGAAATAATATTATTGTTTAGCTAACACCACTATAAATAAGAGAAAATGGTAAAATTAAATATTTAAATTAACAACATTAAATTGAATTAGGGGCAAATTAAAAAAATAAACATGAATAGACAAAATTTTTAATAATGTAATTATTATGTAAAAACACGCAGTTAGTTAATAATTTTTATTAGAATTTAATATAACTTTTAAGGAATTTTGCTAATAATTTTTGTTTTTGTATTTTTCTTTTCTCAACCACAATTCTAAGGAATTTAATAAAAATATTTCATTACATATAGAAAACCATAAATATTTCTTAGCTGTTTTTTTTTGTCGATATTAAGAAATATTTCCTTACACATATGTTTGTCTACTTTGGTGGTCATGTTGTTTATCCTTTATGTTGCCTTATTTGGTTATCCTTTCGTTTTCAATTTTTCTTCCTTTAGCTTCTTTAATATACGAGTATATATTTAGTATTTGTTGGTTAACCGCAATACTTGATTTAGTGCAAATTTATTGGTCATAAATAGGAAATTATATTTTTGTTGTTGTTATTGTTGTATACATTCTTCTTTTGCTACAACAAATGTACTAAAAGATGAAAATGAAATAATTGAATATTTTTAGCTTATGGATGTAAGAGCAAAAAAAATCTAACACAGCACGCTCCAGAAAGTAGTAGAAAGAGGAGTCATGAGCAAGAAAAATGTCCATGAATGTTCCATAAATTATTATTTTGTATTTTTGTGCTCCTGGTGCTGGATGGTCTCTCTGTACTTGAATTCATATTCAATTCACATACAAAAGTTGTAAATTTTAGTTATAAATGTGTGTGTGTGTGTATGGGTTGGGTATTTATTTTCTATTAATTTTGTTTTTTTCGAGGTCACCATAACGTATGAGTTATTGAGAATTACAGAGAATATAACAAATATTGCTCATACGCCACGTATGACAATAAAAGATAAAATTTTAAGTTCATAAGTGAAGAAAACATTTTTTAAAATGAATTTAAAACTATATTAATGTTAGAATGTTGAATTTTTAAAGAATTTAATATAAATAATATGAACACAAGCATTATGAAAATAAATTAAAAAAAAAAAACGAAACGAAAATGTTTGTTTCAAAAAATATTTATTTTATACTAAAATCTTATTTTAACATTTTAGCTATATGAAATTTAAAATTTTCATTTATTTGTCTCATTTCAAGTTAAATAGAAATGTTCAGCATTTTATATATCAATTAACTGCAAATATAGAAAATATATGTAAATTAATATAAAACACGAGCATACTTAAAAATATTTTCCTTTTCATCTCAAGTACTTAAATAAATGTAGCAGCATATGTTATTTTCTATTAAAAGAGCAATTTAAAGCATAAATATTAATTGGCTAATATTTAATTTATTAGTGCACTTTATGACCATTATTTAACATTTATAGCAAAAAGAAAAATAATAAATTAACTTTTATGTTAAGAGATTTGAATGTATTACAAATAATAAAAATTAATGAAAATTTTTATTAACAGATGTGTCAAGAAATATTCATAAAATATTTTGTTAAATTTATGAAAAATTTTTCCCGAATATTGTTACATAAGGTTGGAAACAACATTTTGGTCGTCATGTTAAAATTGAAATGAAAATTAAATATCATTAATTTTAATTTTTTTATGTGGAGAAAACAAAAAATTTCGAACACCAAACGAACATCACCGTCTTCGATTTCTATGAAATTTATTTTTTTATAAGTACATGACATTTAAATCATTATATCTCCGGACCTATTTATCCAATCTTTGGCTCAAATTAATGCCTAATAAATCCAGTTTCCAAATATTTTTCTGAAAACTCGATTTTTATAAAATATTTCTCCTTTTATCAAGGATATTTTTAAAAAATGTCTTCCATTTTTATAAGTTTTTCCTAAAATTTTCCCTAAAGTGTAAATATATCTCAACATATAAAAAACTTAGAGTGGGATCGTGATAAAATTAAAATCGAGTAAAAAAAAAACTCATTTATTTTTTAACAATTTTAAAATTTCGAATGTTTTTTATATAAAAAATTTTATTTTTAGAAACTTGAAATCGTAAAAGTATATTAGTTTAAGCAACAATATTTTGGAGACCACTTAATGGATTGAAGCAATTCAAATTGCGTTTAAATTGTATTGTTATCTTCTTCAACTGAAAGATTTAGAAATTATAACGAATTTGAAAGTTTTGAAGAACTTAAAATTTTCTATTGCCGTAATAAGTGTGTATGTCGAATTTCATCGAAATCGGAGATGGTAAGTTCCAAAAAATGCGTTTTGTTGTTCAAAAAATTTTGTTTTTTTCCTATATTTAAAAGTTTAAAATCGGAAAAAACCAATATAAAGACTCTGTACGAAAAAATCCTTGTATATAAATCTGCTTATAGAAACTACGCCAACGGGCGAATTTTTTAAATTATATTTCAATTAATGATTTATGATCAAGTTCTAAACATAAAGGAATAAATTATTTGCCATTAGTTTATAAGGCAATTTGTCCAACTAAAGGTTTTACTGTGTTTGGGTATTTTTTTTCTCGATTAAGTCCACTTATTGTTAAGTCCACCATCAATAAAATGGAGGGTATATTGATTTTATCATTCAGTGTGTAACATATCGAAATAATCGTTTAAGTATATATTTTCCATCTGTCTGTTAAGAGCAGAATAAGAATCGAATGGAAAAACATGTGAGAACGAATTTGAAATCAAAATCAGTTAATAACCAAAGAAGTTATGGACAAAATATTAGAAGCCCCCGTGCTTCATTATCAGTTTTTTTGTTGATATCTCTTAAACAAAAGCATGTACGCTATCAAAATTTTGTTTGGATAGTTCAAAGATCGATATAAACTCCAAAATCAAAAATTGATGTGGTCCGCCCACTTTACCACCAACTTCCCTTATATGGTCATGTACGATAATGAAACTTGGAACAAATAGTTCAAAGAACAATTTAAACTAGTAGACAAAAAATGGAAGTGGTCTGCCCAACTTACTGCTTATCTCCCATTATAAGCAAAATACTAGAAATAAGAGGTGTTCATTGTAGCTTCATTTAATAATTTTCTGCTTATATCTCTTAATGAAAAGCATATACAATAACGAAATTTTGAAAGGAAGTTCAAGGTCTGCTGTAAACTTGGAAACAAAAAATGGGCGTAATCTGTACAATTTGAGTTCTGCTATAGCTTTATTTTATAGTTTTCTTTTGATATCTCTTAAAAAAAAGGATGTACGATGAAATATTTCACGGATGTTCGAGGGTCGATATAAACTTGGAAACCAAAAATGGACGTAATCCGCTCACCTCCCATACGATATTATATTGTATAGTCAACAAGCTCTACCGTGATACTGTCAATCACGGACAAAAATTTAATAATATGTTAATAAACCAATTAAATTTAATATTATTAAATGTTACTCCTTTCAATTTCATTAATTAAATTTTGTCTATATATTCATGTTTGAATATTAAAAAATTGTTTGAATTGTTAAAATTTTAACAAGCCTTAAAAATTATAATATAAATCATATAACATCCTTTATTTTATCCTTATTTCAAATTCCTTTAATGAATCTAAGAGCTAATATTCTTTCCTTAACTGTAAGTACCTACTGCGTACGTAATAAAACTGGATTACAATGTAATAAATTAATTGATACTAATTTCTTTAGAACGGATATAAGTTGTAAATATCAATTGTGCACAGGAAGAATACAAGAAGGTAAATACAATCTATGTAGAAAATACTTTGCCATACAATTAAGCAATTATTTTTGTACAAGGAAAACAATAAATTTTGATTTTTCTCCAATAAAAATCAGAACTAAAAACAATGTTTAACAAATTTAAACAAACAAAAAGCAAGAAACAATAAAAAAGCATGAAATCTTTAATTCATATAACAACATTGTAATATATTTTATAATGTATAGACTTAAATGTTTAAAATTGAAATTTATGTTTAAAATATGTTGCTCTGCAATAATAAATAATTTAAAAATGTTTTAAACTTCTAAAAGAAATCCAAGCGTTAAACAAAAATATATAAACTCAACTATTTGTTGTTGAGGTTATTTTTGTGGGTATGTTTTTTTATCTCGTTTTTTTCTTTTTAATTCTGCTGTATCATTGTTATTTGTTGCCAAAAGTGTAAAAAAAGAAATCTGTAGACAAGGCAAAAAAAACATTTTGGTTTATTTATTTTTTTCTTCAAATAATACAAAACAACAAGAAGCGTAAAGATTAAAGGAATGAAACATTGAATAATGTATGAAAAACACAGCTAATTATGCGGAAACGGAAACGATGTGTAAACAATTTTGCATGCGACAAAATATCAGCAAAAAATTATTTTAGAGGGGGAGAGAAAGTGAGTGGAACAAAGTAAAAAAGAAAAGAAAACGGAAGTCAATAATGGTGGAAACGATGGTATTTTATGCGATAAGAAAACATTATAAAAATATAAACACCAACAACCAGCAACAAGAACAATAACAACAACTATATGATTTATAATAAATATGTTTTTTTTTTGCATTTGAACAATAGCAACAACTTTATTTATTTATATGCTGATGCAGCATAAAATAGGAAAGAGACATTTCTTTTCTCTTTTGTACGAATAATAAATAAATGTTTGTATTTGATATTTAATAGCTGGTGTTTTTGGTGGGAATTACAATGCAAAATATATATTTTTTTTTTTGGATTTTAAGATAATATTACCATATAAAGCATTATACAAAGAAAAGGAACTGTGTTTTATAAAATATACTTTTTAAATGAATTCAAAAAAAAAAAAAAAAAAAAAAAAAANNTTATAAAATATATTTTTTAAGTGAATTCAAAAAAAAAACCTACTTTTATGATCACGTTTAATTGGTGATTGATTTTTAGTATTATAAAAAGTTTTTCTGGGAAAATGTTCGTATACATTTAGGTAGAATGTGACGACAATGGTGCTTAATTTAGTAAAAGGTGATATCCGTATTTTAATGATCATGTTTTATTTTTCTATTTACTTGTAAGTGAAACAAAAGAACAAGGTATAGTCGGTCAAGCCCGATCATATGATATCCTACACTATTGTCTATGTATACCAAAATTTGGGAAGGGGTCAATTATGGAACTATACTTGTATTAAGTGAAAAATAAATTTGGCATATGAATTTGTGCTTAGATGAAACTTATTTGTGTTAAATTTCATAAAAATATTTATATTTTTAAGGATATTTTGAGTGTTAAAACTCAATTCCGGGAGGACAATTGCATGGGACTATCGTAACCAATTTCAATAGGCATCGTCCTTGTGTCAAGATAATTTGTTCCAAATTTCATCAAGATATCTTTGTCCGTCTTCACAGTGGTGTTAAATGAGTCGACAATTGCCATTAAATGGGTTATCTCGGTTGAGAGATATAAACGATTAGGTACATGATGGAAAAATAATTTGAAAACGAATCGGTTTTAAATAGAAAAAATATGTGATATTTTTACTTTATCGTTTTGGTTATTAATAAAAAAATTAGATTTTAATTACTTTCTATTAGATTTTATTGCAAAATTGTTTATATATCTCTGAAATTCGTTGGTAAGTTTTCATGTGAGTTGTATTTTCTAAATTAAAATAAATCTATGTTGCAAAAAAGATTTTTGAAATCGATCGAAATTCATGACAACTTTCGAAATCGAAATCGATTTGCATCACATACCTGAATATATATTTTTATATTGATTTTGACATTATATGTGCAATATGTCAAAGTATTCGTTTAAGACCCTATAAAATATATATTTTCTGGGTCCTGGTTTGATCGGCTATAGCAAGATCTAACTCTGTCCGCCCGTCTGTTGAAAGCAGGATAGTGCTCAAACGGAAAAACGAAGAGGAGGGGTTGAAATTTAGCCCAAATATTCATCATATATAATATCGGTTAATAAACAAAGAAGTTATATGCAAAATATTGGAAAAACAGGGTTCAATTATAGCTTAATTACATAGTTTTCGGTTGATATTTCTTAAACAAAAATATGTCCAATAATGAAATTTTGTACAGATAGTAATACTGTCAATATAAACATGACAACCAAAAATGGACGTAGTCCGCCCATTTCCAATACAAGGTGAAACATCAATAACTTTGAGTAGAAATGGTTCAAGAACCAATGTAAAAAGCGCTCATCTCCCAAATAAAGAAAAATTTTAAAAAGTTGTTGGTGACTATATAGATTCGACCAAGGCAATTAATGTTAAGACTTTTCTATAGAGAAGTCTGATGTCTGTTTGTTTGTTAATTTTTAAAAACTTGTCTCTTCTAATATGTTTATTTTTTATTTATTTAAAAGTTAATTTTGTTCTTTAACCAATTGCATAAAAAATTGGTAGAAAAATTTGGTTTATATATGCAAAGGACTGGATCAATATCTTGAAAAGCTGATATAACTGAAATTCCATATACATTGCGAAAAATATATAAAATAAATAGTACATACAATCATTATTTCCTATTTTAGGTATATTTATATTTATGAAAACATATTTGCACTTGAAAAAAAAAAAAAAATATACTCTAAAATAACTCAGAATAAATTGTTTAACTTTGACAGATCCTTAAGCGGCATTACCTAGTCAAACTATGTTACAAATTTCAAAATTTACTTTTGAATTATTTTGCCCCAACGTGGGCTTGCTGGATTTATAAAAAATTACACTTAGGCATACCATACATATGTACAATTTTACGTTCGGAAGGGTGTCACACATAACCCTCAGAAGAGGAGCTATATGGGATTAAATCGTTTCTTCTCATTCGATTGCAAATATTTCGATTTCAAATATTTTTACATAATTTATGCATCATCAGAACAGTTTTTTGCGATTTTGTAAAATTTTCTCCCAATTGGTTAAAGACCAATAAAAAAAAAAACAATTTTTTACAAACTTTTTGCTTTATTTTAAAAGATCAAAACAAATATGTACTCGATTTCCTCCTCATCTAAATTACATTGTTTAGCTGCTATAATTATTTGTTATATACAGAAAAATATTGAAGTCATATTCTTTTATAGAACCGAAACAATGCCAATTTAAAGTTTAATAAGTCGCCCCCTTCCAAACTTAACATTGTACTACTGCTACGCTTATACAAAATTTCATGAAAATTCAACCAGCCGATCAGAAGTTGCAGATTTTATTCCAAATAATTTCGATTTTGCCCCATTGTGCAATATACTGATTATCCCAAAGTTTCAATAAAATCAAAACAATTTTTTTTTTTTTTTTTTTAATTTAAATTTTTTTTTCAGTAAATAGTTTTCATATCTCCATAAATGTTGACCAAATCATATAAATGGTTTTGTAGATATGCTTCATTATATGATGCGAACACTTTAATTTATACATAAAGAAACTTGGCACTTATTAATACCATATATCAGAATTGACTAAGAAATCCCCTGGCACAGAATGTGTGTTTCTCTATGTTATTTAAATGGTTAGTGTATTAGTAAAGTCCTGTTTTATTTTGAAATTATTTTTCTTACAATGAAATTGTTGATAATGCCATTAAGAAAATGTTATTATTTTTTGGGAATCATACATACAATTTCTTAGGTATATAATTTATTTTACCTCAAATTAATAATATTGTAATAATTACAAACGGAATGTTAAACTTGCTGATATATATTCTTTTACATCCTTGGATAAGGTTAAGAAATAATTTACTTAAATTTACCCTTTTACTTATTTAACAACTTCTAACACCTTAAAGGTGTCTTTGAAGTATTTATAAAATTTCTTTTAATTCCTTCATCAAAGAAAGTTTTTTTCCTCTCAAAATAATTTAACAAATTTATTTTGCCTCCACCCAGCAGTCTTTGCCATTCCCCAATTTCCCCCATTTATTGGCTTTGAAGTTAAACAATTTTTCTTGTTTTTATTTATTTGAGGGAAATACTACTATTTCCTTCCCTTTATATAATTTACTTTATATTGTGTTGTATAATAAACTACTGTGAGTATTCAACAATACAATGTTTAACCAGTATTAAGTATCTTTTGACAAGTGTAATTTTCTAGCAACAAATAAACAAAAGGAATTTCTTTTAACTGGGGAAAAAGAACAGACAAAGGATTCTTTATATTTATTTTCATTTACAACCTGGTGTCAACATTTAGCTTATATTTTACTACCACACACAGATGAGTAAGAAAAGTATTTATAATATTTTTGATAGAGTATGTTTAAGACAACAATAGAAAACAAAACAATAATATTATTTTTATGAGTGTATTCTAAATGTTTATTGTTGTCATTGTTAGTTTACTATTGAATACAATAAAATATAAAAATAATTGTTATGTATAGTAAATATTTTATTTTATTTTATATTGTTTTGTTGTACAAAAAAGTATTGAATCATTTGTAACAAAATACAATTATTAATTTGTATGAAGAGTGTGAGATTGTGTGAGTGTGTTAACAAATTGAGTCTGCGGGCATAATTTTAGCACAGATATTAATCTATGTGCTGGTATTTATCTACTGTATAGAGTGTTTAATTGAATGTAATATTAATTGTTTTAAGTATTTGTAACAATTTAATTACAAATGTTAGTTTTAAATGAAAGTGAGAAGAAAAGGGGTAAATTTATTTTTTTAAATTAATATAATTTAAGTTTTTTATTTAAAACAAATTTTGTTATGAAATATTAACATTTTATTAATTATATATTATTTAATTCAAAATAAGTGAGAAAATAATTTTTTCATGAATATTAAAAATAATTTAATAATTTAGTAATTTATTTTTATTTTGTAGAATAAATTTTGCCACATTGAGGGCTATTAAAAGATGTGAATCATAAACGGTTTGCATATCATAAGAAACCTTTATGTTATTGACCAAAAAATATTTCAGTAAAACCAAATCTCCAAGTTCAAAAAAAAAAAAAAAAAAAAAAAAAAAAAAAAAAAAAAACGAGAAAAATTATAAGAAGTTTACAAAAAAGGATTTCAGAAAATTTCCGCTAAATCATTTAAAATCAAGATATTAAAACCAGAAAAAAATCTCTAAAATAGTGTCAGTAATATTTCTAAATCACAAAAAATTGCTATAGGAAATAGTCTGAAAATCGCTGAAATTTTTTAACTAAAAAAATATCATAAATTACAAAAAACTTTTTTGAAAATTTCCAAAAATCTAAAAACTACAAAAAAATTTAATTGAAAAGTAATAAATAAAATATTAGATCAGTAAAAAACGCTAAATATGAAAAGTTGCTAAATTTCTCAAAAAATAAAATCAACAAAAACAGGTTATAAAAAATCGCTAAATCAGCAAAAAGTTAAATAACTAAAAAAACACAAAATCGTACAAGTGTTTTTAACTTCTATAAAAACCGATCTAATCACTCCAAATTCCATTCAGACATAAAAAATATAAAATCAATAATAGTTTGTAACTTATTAAAAAAATATCAGCTGAAATAAAAAAATAATAAAAAAAATCTTCAAATTACGAAAGAAGAAACAATAAGAAAAAAATTGACGAATCTTAAAAACTCGAAAAAAAATCAATTTACTAAAACTCCAACAAATGTAAAAAATAAGCTAATCGTAAAAAGTCGTCAAATTTGTAGTAAATCGCTAAATACTTAAATAAAAAATTTTAAATTCTTTAAAAGTTTTTAAATCTACGAGCTTATGCACCATCAATTCGCAAATACACTAAAAATCGATATTAAGACATTTTTCTGAAAAATTTAAATATTTCGAAAAATTTCGAAAAAAATATTAAAAAAACACAAAAATTCGAAAGTGACAAAAATTTTAATTTATAGTCTTTAATCATAAAGATAGATTTGCTGCTAATAAAACCCGACGTAATTATTTAAAAAATTCGCTGGAATTGAAAAATCACTCAAAGCAGACAATTTAAGTAAAAAATCTCATATTTAATTATAATCGAAAATCATTAAAAAATCGCCTAAATGGCAAAAAACTTTTCAATAATTAAATTACAAACACTAAAAAATCAATAAATGTAAAATAAAAAAATTAAATTTTTTGTGCTATAATCGCCTAATTAACGAAAAAATCGAAATTTCTAAAATCCGTCAATAAATCGCAGTCGTGAAAGTTGCATAAAATATGCTACAGTATAATATAAGAGCACTGTTACTTGTTGTTTAGATGTTTGTTTCTACTGATCCCATTTAGTTTGACAATAATAAATAGTAGCAACATTCAATTCCACATGATCGCATGTAGTTACGGATGTAGTTACTTTTCAATAATAACAACATACTGTCTGCATTACATTAAAGTAGATTAGTAAGTACATACTTTTAACCTGATATGTAATCAAATAATTGTGATCAGATTTTTGCTAATATTTTTTTTGAATTTATCTTTTCATTTAAATTATAAAAATGATATACTTTTAGAGTTGGTAAAATATGAAAATACATTAATTACTTATTTTTCTATCTCAAATCTATTTTCAATAAATAAATTTAAAAAGGTAGATCAGCTATTTAATTGTCCATATTTCAGTACTTTTTTATAACCGTTAATGTAGCTAGTTACTATTCATTTGTCTAATAATTTGAAAAATCTTATAAAGACATTTAAGTAATGACTTTCTAAAATGCCCACCAGTAATCATATAGAGTAAGTAGTTGCCTCTATTGACATCACCGTGTTAAAATAATGAGTTATTCATCTAATGTGTATGTAGTGAAGAGCCATTATAATAGCTTCTTAACTCATTACATGGCAAGCAAAGTTTTTGCTGGGTTTCTTTATAGATTTAAATTGTTCAATATTTTTTTCAGACTAAGTTTCATAACGGTTTTAGTGCTGCAAAAATAGAAAATTATTTATAATGTAGGGGAATCCAATATAATTCGGTTTCGTAATACGGACACAACAATGTGTCCTATAAACAGAAAAAACTAATAATTATAGACAAATCGACAAGAATTAATAGAAGCTTTCTCTTCCTATCTAAATGATTGTATTTGTTTGATACATTTCTTTAAATTTAAATAAATAATACACTTTATTTAAAAATTATTATTTATAAATTATATTATATTTTCCTTTAAATTAAAAAACTTTAACTAATTTCATTCTCTTTAATTTATATTTTTTATTTCGTATTATTTTGTTTTGTTTGGTTTTTTCTTCTTTTACCTACAATAAAACTTCTAAAGAAGTGTGAAAATAAAATTTTGGCCTATTTAAAATATTCTTTTGTTCTAAAGTAATTTCCTGCTTATCTTTTAACACCCCCTAATTACCTTTGCTTTTATATTGCAAAAATAATAATAATAATCAAAAAGCTAAAAAAGAAAGAAAAATAACGAATAAACTAAACTTAAGTCGAGTAAAGTAGAGTGAGTAAAAAATAAAAATAACAAAGAAAAGAAAAACAAATTAGCTTTAGTTTACCTTTTAGCCAAAAGAGGAAAGACCGAAAAAAAAAAACGCGCAAAAAAAGTTAAGCTTTGTAACCATATTTTCGTTAGACTATATTTTTTTTCCTTTCTATTTCACTTTAAAGCTATTTTCCACTAGCGCCATTCGTTTATTTTATTTTTTCTTTAACTCAGTTGTATTATTTTTTTATTTTCTTTTTCGGCTTTGTATTCACTAAATACAGGAAAACATTCCAACATGTTTCCTTTGATGGCATTTAATGTTAACAAGAAAAATTACAAACACACCAACATAAGCAAATATATATATAAATATACTAAAAATAAGCTAAAGAAATTCAGATAAAAATAAGTAAAAAAAAAGAAAAGTATCTTAAATGTATGTACTTAATAAATGTAGGCAGAGAATGTGTACTCACACATACATATAAACTTAACATTATTTGTTTGTAGAAATTTATATTCTCTGAATAATCTTTGTTTGTATTTGTGTTATATAAGAATATGCATCTTAAGCACAAAATAATTCTATATTAAATATACAAGTCCTGACTTTTCCACACCTGATTGTAAACGTATAAAAATGTGAGCCAAAAAAATATTTTTGGAGAATGTTAAAAGAAATCAACAACGTTAAAAAGAAAATAAAGTACATATCTCCTTTTTGGCTGGCAAAGTTCGTTTACTTTGGTAATAAATTTGATTACAATACACGATAAGAGTAAACAGGAATATGTTGTTGCTGTTGTTATTGCGAAAAAAAAAAACTCAAAGCTATAACAAGCAAAATGCCACACTTGAGTAGCTGGGGTGCTAAGAACGAATTGGATTGGTACTACTTAGGACATTATTAAGGAAATAATATATTATTAAGAAAATAAATTAAATTTTTATTATTTCAATGAGAACACGAATATTGGTAAATTCAAATTATTTAAATATATTATTAAAAATCAGTTAAATAAAATCCAAACTAATTAAATAATCCAAGTCTATTTTGGTTTTTAATAGAAGGACTGTACTTAGTTTCAGGAACATCCGAATTATTAAATACATTAAGAAATGTTTATAAACCAGGCGCGGATCCACGGGGAGGGAAAGATGGAAATTTCCCTCCACAAAATTAAAACGCTTAATGAAAAATTTATACTAAATCATACAATTTAAGAAAATTATTCTATTTTCCTCCCCCAACTGTTTGAGCTGGATCCGAGCCTGCTATAAAATAAATGTTTATAGAAAGTATTTAATTATATTTTTTAATTATATAAACAATTTTATAATTGTTTAAATAAATTGACAGCTCTTAATGAAATATATAGAAAAATTAAAAACTTGCCTGTAAGAATATAGAAATCAAATGAATTTAAGTCAATTTACAATAATTTTCCTCTAATTATATAATTTAAAAAATTAATTGTTCTGATTATTAATAATATCCCAACAAAAAAATGATCAAGAGCTGCTAGTTTCATTACTTCAAAAGTGGAACCAAGTGCATATTTTGAACTTTTTTGGAAGTTCTTAAAATGAAAGTGAAAATAAATTAAATTTTAGCAAGAAAAAAGTTTAATAATTTGTAAGAAAATTAAACTTTTAATAATTTTAAAGCATTTTTACTATCTTTGAATAAGGCTGAAACGGAATTTTTATTAAAAATTTTCATAAATATAGTTTTAAGATAATAACTTCGAAAGCAGGGACCAAGGAGTATAAAAGAAAAACATCCTACCAATGACAACCATGGGCTAGAAAAAGGAATTGTGCAGTTCTTTTGCACCACTAAGTACTTTCTTTCAATGACAATACAATGTTAAATTTATGGCTTTTTCAGGTCTTTTCCAGTTCTGTTTTTGCTAGGATCATTTTAATGATTGAGTCAAATTTAAATCAATTTTGTAATTGATGTTCAATTTTATTTTTTTTTTTCGTTTTGATCAATATATTCTAATTATTGTAAATAGTATGTAAAGAAATAAGAACATCATATTTTCCCCGGCAAAAACTTTGCTTGCGATGTAATGAGTTAAGAAGCAAATATAATGGCTCATCACTTCATACACATAAGATGAAGAACTCATTATATTAACAAGGTGATGTCATTAGAGGCAACTACTTACTATATATTATTACTGGTATGCAATTCAAAAAGTCATTACTTAGATGTATTTATAATAACTAATTACTTTGAAGCTATTCAAGAGCTAATTGATTTCAAAGTATTGCAGACGTTATTATTGGCTAAATGAATAGTAACTAGTTACATTATCGGTTACAATTAAGTACTAAATTATGGAAAAGTAAAAACAGCTGATGTATATTTTAAATGTATTTATTGAAAACATATATTCAAATTAAAGATTATAATTTAAAACGGAATTGTCGAAATCATTGTAATTATTGCATTTTCATGTTATACTGACTCTAAAAGCATAGAAAACCACTAGAAGTCCAACTCTTTTCATTCGCTCAGCAATAAAATATTACTGTCTTCACACGTATTAATTTCTGTAGATAATTTAAATAAAAAGATTGATAAAAAATTATATTTCCAAAAATCTGATCTCAATTAATTGATTCCATATCAAGTAAAAGTAAGTTCCTACTAATGTACTTTCACGTAATGCAGAAAGTATGTTGTCATCATTAAAAAGTAACTGCATTCGTAACTACATGTCATTACAAAAGTTTTTGCTGAATTTATTATTAGTTTTTTTAAATAGGCGAACATAGATAAATTAAAATTTTAATTTAATTAATTTATAAAAAAATATAAACAATTTACTCTTTTTCTTACCATTTTCTTGAGGTTTAAAAATATAAAATTTAATATTTTTGTAACTCAATTTTTGCTTTTTATTAAAAAAATCAATTAAATTCTTTATTAGAATTTAAAAATGATTTCAATTTTTTTACTTTTCAGTCAAAATGGAAGTATCCTAACGGTTTAAGTAGAAATCGTACCTTTATATTATATCCTTTTTAACTCCTTTCTGGATTAGTATTAGTTACCAACAACTTTTACTTTTATTTTAATGCATCTTTGCAGTTAGTTTTTACACTAAAAATCACAGTGGAGCAGAATCTATTTTCGAAATAAATTTGTAACTTCTGATCGGCTGATTATATTACCATGAAATTTTGTTTAAGCGTAGCAGAGGTGTGTGCAATGTTAAGTTTGGAAGGGGGACACAACAAAACCCTCAGTGGCAGTGCTAAGAAAGCTCAAAAAAGGTACCTCTGACATAAAAAAATTGTTTATCGTTTACAAAATTTTTTTCTCGTTCGATTTCAAATATTTATTTATTTTTTTGTAGGCCCTGATAAGACCTATATTTGCGTTTGAATTTTTAGGCACCATCATTTTCTATGTTCTTGGTACTGTTTTTTTTTCATATATATCCTAGTGTTTCATTTTTTTAACTAATTTAAGAATATAATTATGTATTGAATACAAAATAAATTAATTTGTCGATATCTTTATCGAGTCCAAAGATAAACGATTTTGAATTTGAAAATTGCAAAATAAACGGCTTTTTTGTGTTTTTTGGTCGAAAAAGTATCTACACTCTTCTTTCTCTAAAATAAAATTTTCTTTAGCAACATATAAAAATGCTGCACTTTTCTGAAAAATAACTTCACTGTGATGACTTTAAAATAAAAAACATGCCCAATAACAATAACAAATCTGCCACATAAATTTTCTACATATTTTAAGGTTTCTTATTTTTTATGCTAAAAAGTACTAAAGTACTTACTTTCAAATAAAATATTTCTAAAAATATAAAATACGAACTAGATCACTAAAATATAACCCACATTTTATAAAGCACAACATTATAAATAAATATTAAACAAAATATATATTTGTTTTTTGTTTTTTGTTTACTCTAAATTAAAAAAAAATAAAAAAATAAAAAAATAAATAAAAAATATATAAGATGCGTTAAAGGCGGCTAGAAGACAATGAACGACTGACTGTATGAGTGAATGTATGTGTAATATGTAGGTGTAAGTAAGTAAGTATGTTAAAAATAAATGTATGAATGTACATGCAACAGTAAGTGTTAAGACACTTAAACGAATGAGGTTAAGCAGCAGTAGCATACATAACCATTCATCTACTTTTCAACACACTCCCTCTCTCTATTTATGTATCATCTTGTGTACTTTAGTACATTTTTTAAAATTTAATGCATTGGAAGAGAATGAGGTGATGAAGAGGCATTAAGAATGTAAGAAAAAGAAATATATTATTTTTAACATACACCAAAATTATTAAAGCTGGTTGTAGAGATTAAACAACAACAATAACAAAATGAAATTTAAATATTTTTACATAAATTTTTATGAAAAAAATAAAATTTATACACCTACTTTTATCAGGAGTTTTTTTTTTTTTGCACATTTTAAAAGGTGTCAGGGGTTTATTTTAATATTTTGTGTGTGTGTGCGAAGGTTTGAATGTATGTTGTTGTGGTTGTAAATAAAATTAATGTGTGATCTACCGTAAGTAGGAAGTAGCAGAGCAACAGCATAAGGAAACGGAACAACAATGAAAGCAAATGAAATGTGTGTTTTTGTGGATTTTTTTTGGAAAAGTTACTTGACTGTTGGCTTTATCAGTTGATGTAAAAGTAAAGGAATCTTTAATAGTCAAAATATTTATTAACCCTCTAAAGGAGTAGAGGGATTAAGTGGGAAAAATAATACAATTAACTTCAAGAAATATTAGATTTTTATATGTTTCCAAAACTGTTGTTAATTACATATTATTAAAGTTTACAAACTATGTCAAGATATGTGAGTCAAATCAAATATTTTTCAATTATAAATCTTATAGGTTTATTTGAAGTTTTAATTATATAATGTAATACTACCCAACAAAAGCAAAACTGAAAAAAATCTGAAAAAGTCATGAATTTAATATTGTTTTGTCAAGTTCTTCTTTTATATTTCTTATTGCTTTACTTTATTAAATCTTTTTTCTGAATATTTATTTTGATATTCTTCTACAAGAGAGAAATTTTGCTTGTAAAAAATATCTGGTAATAAATATTACATTCAACTATTAATTGAATGTAATTTAAAAATGTATGGATGATGAAATATAGAGAAGAAGGATACAAAGACGAGATAACTGTAGCCAAATATCTCTAGTGGGTAAAAGTTAAAAAAGTCATAATTTCTACAAAACAAGACCCATTTCAAATACGTTTATATTTCTGTAAGTATTTAGGGTGATAAAGAGTTATTTTTAAAATTGATTTTTTGGTTTATATGAGAGAAATTTTTCTTTATAATATTGCACGGTGGGGCAGAATCGACGTAATTTTTGTTTTAAAGAAAAAGACTGAAATCAATACTTTTTTACAAAATCGAAACTATGAAATTTGATAAGTCACGGAAAATTGTTATATTTTTTCTGATTTTTGAAATTAAAATAAAGAAACTCTAAATATTTTATTTGTAAAAAAATGTTGTTATTAAAGATATCTTAACGAAATTTTCAGTGGATATAGAGTTGAAAAATGAGAAAGTGAAAAAAATTAGGATTTTACTAAAAGGCATCCCACAATTCCTAAAACAACGCCAAAAATGTTATTTTGCACATTTTCGTCTATAAAATCCACATTTTTTCGAAGTTCCATAGATTTTGATTGAAAACTTTTAACAACATATTGCTGATTCGTGCTTTGGGATTTGAGAAAATATAGTCTAAAGTCAAGACTTTTATATAAAATGGATCGAATTCGGGAGGGTGTGTACCTTGAAAATATGATTTATTTGGCTTATAGTCTTCTCTGTGAAGATAACTTTCAGAAAATTATAAAATTATTATGTTGTTTAAGAAAATTTTATTCTGAAGAAAAAAGAGTTTAAAAACTTTTTCGGCCAAAAAAATCTTCATTTTTACAATTTTCAAATTCAAAATCGTGTATCTTTGGACCCGGTATTTATTTCCAAAAAATTTCGTTTTTGCTTCACTGTGTATTGTGTAATTTATAATATTTTCCTAAAAATATAGAGCTCTAAACGAAAAAACGTTGTAAGTGCAAAAAACAAAACTTTAAAAGAGAACCATTTTAATGATTTTATATACATATTTATATGTTTGTGCTATAAATCAAAAAAAAAAAACACTACATACGACAATTAAATTTTGACAGGTGATGTATATGATTCCAAACTATAGATTTTGTGTTAAAACACGAATTTTGCAAATGTCGGACAGGGTTCGAAAAGCTGAAGAAATTTGAAATCTGAAATCAGTGTTTAAAATACAGTACCACTTTAACTTTTTCTTTAAAAATCTTTTATAGAGGCTTGCACCCTATATCTCGCGTTAGACGAAAAAGTTTAGAAAAATTTATCTACTAAAAAAAATATTGATTAAGATCAATTTGTCACCAAATTTAAAAGGCTTTATAAACCAATTATTGGAAAAGCTTAGGTTTTTAAATTCTTGATGGCTTTCTATCCCTTGGGATTAGCAAACTAAATCTTCTATCCTTTGCAGAAGCAGTGTGGGGGTACAAATTTATAGAGAAACATAAAAAAGCTCTTTTCTTTTTTCTATATTAAAATTCCATTCGATCCAACTAGTAAATTACTAAATACAGATTTTGTATTTGATTTTCTTGTGCGGTGTTAAGACAGTACCTTCATGTAACCTTTATATTCATTATAGTTAAAGCATTAAATAAATCAAATTAAATATGTTGGTTTCAAAAATTAACCCTACATAACAAAATTAATAAACTTATTGTTCCATAAATAAATTTCCTTGAATTTAAGAGGTTAATATAATATAATTAAAATTTATCTAACATTTAAGACTCTATCTTAAAAATTCATCTAATTTAATAATAAAAATCACATAAAAATATGATAATAAATTGTTTCCTTTATATACAGAAAATTAATTTATAAACAAAATATTGTTTAGCCTAGAAAGTGTTTTTTTATAGCACATGATGATATTAATATTTATCCTTATATTCGGAACAAAATAGAGATTAAAAAAATAGGGTGTTAAGATTTGTTATAACGTTTTTTCTCCTAAATCCTTAATTTATTAAATTAATAAAATATACATTCACATGATTTCCATACAATATATTCTTAATCTTAAATAACATTTGCTTTAACATTACATTTTAAAATTATTTAGTCTTAAGTATTATGGATTTTTATAATAAAATGGAATTTCTTGCTACTTTAAAACATATTCTTATTTTATTTTTATTTTTTTAAATTAAACATCTTTTCTTTTCTCGTTTTTTTTCTTTCTAAAAAAATATGTGTTACTGTTTCTATGTGTTGTTGTTGTTTTCAATTTTTCTACGTTTTCCAAATCATTTGAGAACTTAAGCACGTTTGTGTTATTCAATGACATTTAGTTAATTAACAAACACTTATGGGTGGACTTGTGCTTGAAATTGAAGTGCACACGTTTTACCCAAACGATTTTTGTTTGAGGAATAGTAGAAGGAAAAAAATTGAATCGAAATACTAATAACTACATCTAACTGTATATGTATAAAATATAAATATGTATGTGAGTATGTGTATGTGTGAGTTTGATTGCGTCTATATTGGGTAACAAAAAAACAATTTCGAGAAAAAAACTCCTGCTACAACAAAGTTTAGGAATGCAAAAGGTGGAATGCTGTCAGTGGATCTTAGTAATATGGGAATTTAACTGAAAAATTTGTATTATTAAAGAGGTTCCTCGAAATGCTAAGAGCTTTAACCAAAGTAGAATAAACGACGAAATTAACTTTCTATTTAATGAGTTCGTTTAGGTTTCCAAATAGATAGATAGACAGATAGATAGATAGATAGATAGATAGATAGATAGATAGATAGACGTATAGTCGATAGATAGATAGATAGTAGGATAGATAGATTGAGATTTAGCATGGATTAGTAGTTTATGATAGATAGGATAGATAGCATAGATATGCTAGACTAGAATAGATTAGGATGCACTAGATAGATAGATATGTAGCGATAGATAGATAGATAGATTANGATAGATAGATAGATAGATAGATAGATAGATAGATAGATAGATAGATAGATACATAGATTGGGCTGTGATCAGGCTACTACTATTTTCCCAAAATGATAATGTTCCCAGAAGCAGTATTCGGAAAACTGAAAAAGAAAATACGCTCGAAAATTGGCAAAGACAATAGAAAAATTCTCCCAGAGGTAGATGGACCTACAGACTTATTCCACGCACAAAGACATGGGTAAAACGCAGTCAAGATGAGATAAACTACAACCTGACACAATTTATCAGAGGACACGGGGGATATAGACCTCCACAGATTCGGAAACGAAACCTCTCTTATGTGTCCAGAATGTACACAAAAAATTGAAAACGCAGAACATGTAACATTCAAATGCCCTCGATTTGAAAGTTTAAGAGCAAGAATGTCGAAAACATAACAGCAGATAATGTCCACTTGGTACTCAGTAAAACGGAAAACCTCCGTAACGCATCACACACTAGTGGGGAATCGGGTGATACAATAAATGGTGTATAGGCTATAAATGGCCGTCGAGCCCTTCGAAATAATACCAATTGGCAGTGCCGAGGGGTTCTGAATGACAGCGGGTGTGGTTTAGCACGTAAGAGTCGTGCCTGTTTTTCAATACGGGTTGGAAAAGTCTTTTTAAGATTCCACACCTCCAACGCAAAAAAAAAGGTTGGAGGATGACTGAATAACCTGCGATAGATAAAGAGTCACCGACCAAGAGAGGCAGTTACCGACTTACTTACCATCAGAAAGCTTAAATGCGGAAAACGTAGACAGCAGGTGGACACCGTCGAAAAGGAAAAGGAGAATCGTCAAATCAAGACCAAATACTATGGTAATTTTTGCGAACTCTAACCTTGACGAAATATCCAGGTATTATTCCATTTTAAGGCTTTGGAAATAATGAATATTTCAAAGATATTTGGAAATATCCTAAAGATTTATTAAAAAAATTTCACAAAAAATATCAGAATGGAATGACCCATATTACAAAAAAACATCAAATTGTTCATGTACTTCTTTTTCCATCATCACATACAAAGTAACTATTGTCTATATCTAAAACCAGATGTATAGCTTGGTATGGGTATCTGATTTTTTACCAAGATACTATTAGGAGAAGTATCTGTGAATTTGTATGTATGAGTGTGTGTGTATGTTTCAATAACCATTCAAGTGTAAAAGTATTTTTGAATGCATGGGAGTGTTAGCAAATGTTTAAAGGTAAAAAAAAACTCAAATAAAAAAAGAGAGGAAGAGAGATGGAGAAAATGAAAAAAGTACCGTAATTGCAAATGGTTTCATAGTCTACGAGTTACGAGTTGCATATTGCCAAAAAATTGTTATCTAAAACAGTTTGAATTTGAGTGTTAGATGTTGGTGGTGCTGATGATGTTGTTGTTGTTATTATGCCACTTTTTATCTGGTTTTATTTCCTTTTTTTTTCTTTTTAAGGGGTGTTGAGCTCTTTTGACGTCAATATGTCTGGTGCCATTTTTTTTACAAATGTCTATAGTTATAATCGGTAGTAAGCACGTACGTTTGTCGAATAAAAAAAAGCAGGAGAATAATGCCAAAAAATAAAAACAAGAAAAGCAATTTTTGACGGTTAAAAAGAAGAAGGTCCTTTTGCTATTTATTGATGGTTTATTCAAACAAATATTTTGTTGTTATAACAAAAGAAAAAATTATTACAAGACGACATTTATTTATCAGAAGAAGGTTGCATAATTATTTATTTTATAGATTTTATAAATTTTTCATGCCCTCAAATTTTAAGTGTATAACATTTTCCACAAAGTCCTTAGGACTTTAAATACATTATTTTTCTTTTGGCTGTCTGTTTTATGTGTATCTTTAAGTTTCGTGACAATTTATAATTTTTCATATTTATTATATGGAAAAAATATCCTTTTTAGGTTGTTTCTTCAACAAGGTTTTGTACTTTTTTTATTAAGTTTGTTTATTATGGTTATAGAAAAATAACCTTTTGAATATAAAAAATACAACTTTTTTATAAATTTTATTTTCATTTTTGTTTTATGTTAAAATTATATTATGTTTATTGCCAATGTTGTGTAAACAACACACACACAAACTTTATAAATATTTTGTGTTTATTTTATTTGGAATATATTCCAATGAATACTAATATTTATCCTTTCGTTTTTTGTTTTTAACAGCTGATTTTATTTATTTTTTTTTATTCTTTTGCCAGTTGCTATGGCAGCCCATAAATTTAAATTTATTCTAGATCATTTTTATGTTCTATTTCAGTTTGCTCCTTTTTTGTGTATATGTATATGTGTATGTGTGTGTTATGTGTTTTTGTTTAAATGTGAAGGTCATTAAGTGTATATCTGTGGTTATTTGTTGCTCTATATGATGATATTGTTATTGTTGTTGTCTTTGTAATATTTATACAATAGCTTTGTTTTGCTTTAGCAAAATATTATTTATGTATTTGACCTCAATTTATAGCAGTCAATGGGTAAATAGTTTTGTTTATATTTAATACACACTTAAATTTAGGGAGAGTTTTATATATATATTTTTGAGGGCAAGGATATCGAAGTCATATTACAGGCCTTTAAATAGGATTAATATGGTACCCCAATTAAAGGATTGTCATTTGAATAAAACTTTAAAGACTAAGGACGTTTGTTGAAATAGGATTCAAATACAAATTTTGTTATCTTTTTTACTAAGAATTCAAAATTTTATTAGCGTTGTAATAAATAAATTTTCATAAATAAAACAATTGTTTAAGAATTCTTCGTAATTGAAATTGAATTTTAGATTTTTCATGTAAAATTTGAATTTAATTTATTCATGGAAAAATATGACTTTAACAAACTTTAAAAAAATATTCAAATTACTTTCAAAATTTTTTCAATTATTAAATTTATCTAAGTTAAAATTTTGTAATATTTTTTACTAAAAATTTAATATTTTAACAGCTTGTTTTTATAAAACGAATATTGAATTCGTTTCGTCTAAATGACGAACGAATTTTCATTTCCGTTTTTATAACACGAATGTCAATGTATCTAGACGAATACGTGATGTTTCGTTTAAAAATTTAGTTTTTATAAAAAGAATTGAGTAAAATGTCAAAATGAAATGAAGAAAATGTTTCATTCGTTTAGAATATTTTTTAATTGTAAAGCATTAAAATAAAATAAACATTGTGTGCAAAATGAGTTCAATAGAAAAAAAAAAAAAAGTTGTAAATATACCTTTGAATATATATGTGCATACATTTACACAAAGAAAACTAATAGCCGGCAATTCAAAAATACTGGTTAATTAAAAGGAAAAAAATGAAGAATTGCTAGAAGTCTCCCAACCTTTGGAAGTACCAAAATTTCTTGTGAAGATGCATGAAATGATATCGCTCGACAAATAAATACTTATGGCCCTCCAGAAAGAACCGGAAATGAATGGAAAAAATATTATAAGTCGTATTGGAATATAAACAATAACTTACTGATCGTCAAGAATATCTAGGACATTGTATAAATCGCGTAATTTTTTTTACATAAGCAGACATTTGTCCTATCACTTTCATTGCTAAAACCAAAAGCTGTTGGTCCAAACATTATTTTTTATCCTTTTTTTACAAAATCAAATATTATTTAATAGTAATCAATATTTTTTTAACGTAAAAACGTAGTTAGTAAAAACGTAGTTAGTAAAGGACGAATTCGAGAAAATTATAAAAACCAACGACGATTCGTTCGTCGAACATTTCATTCGTTTTATAAAAACAGGCAGTAAGTCTTATATGGGCGTCAACAGAGATATCGGGCAAAACACACTTTTGATTTTAAGCCCTTGTTTAAATTACAGATTTTTATTTTTATATAGATCGGTCGTAAATATTTATATAAAATTTCGTTTTTTTGAGTCAACCAATCTCGTCCATAAGCAACCGAGTTATGGACGAAAAACTAAAAAGATATGACTATTTTCATGTTTGGAATTTTAGTACTGACGTAATGTTTTGTAATAGTATTTTTTATTTTACACATAATGGAAGTATAGGTCCATAATTGGTTCCTTCCTGAATTTTTGTACACATAGGCAATGGTGTAGGGTATCATATGGTCGAAATTGACCTTTTTCTATCGTTCTTTGTATATGAAGTTTGCTTGTATACGCATACCCAGCAAAAACTTGGTAGTTGCATGCAGTAACGGAAGTAGTTACTTTGACAACAACATACTTTCTGTATTACATGAAAGTAGATTAGTAACTACTTACTTTTAAACTGACATGTAATCAATTACATAAAATTGGAATTGTTACTCTTTATCAATCTTTTCATTTAATTAAACTTGAAAATACATAAATTACTCTATGTGAAATTTTCATTTCACTTCTGGTTGAGTCGAATCCATGAAGAAAGAAAGACAGGCTAGCTTATGGTCAACAAATCTATTGGATCACTCTATACATAGATGATAATTCAATCATGAATGATTATAATTAAGCTAAGTTGTTATTTATATTTCAAATGTTTTAGTTGGGTATATGAACATTTTTTCATATGGACATATGGAAACTAAATAAGAAATTTTTTTTGCCATTTTATAGTAAGAAAATTTTAATAT
>MINK01172488.1:268-20047 GCA_001735545.1 Phormia regina
GTATGTATGTATGTATGTATGTATGTATGTATGTATGTATGTATGTATGTATGTTTTGTGTTACCATAAAGTTCTTTTCAATATAGTCTTACGAGTGAAGTGAATTTTTTCTAATTTAAAATGCAGACAAGTAGCTGAAAATCGATCGTGTTAATTAAATATTTTTGTACAAAAAATAATAGCGAAAATTTATTTCGTCAATTAGTATTGAAAACAGCAAACAAAGTAGAATTTACTTATTGTTTTCAAAAAATAAAAAATAAAACGTTTTACAAAATGAAATTCTAAATTAATATGCCCTTTGGGTATTTTATATAAAAAAAAAAAAACAAATTAGAAATATATTTAGATAAGTTAAATGATGCAGGTGTTAGTTTAACACATTAACTTTGATAAAGTGGAATCCTGGCAAATTTGTAATTACATCCTTAAGGTTTCCTGCCTAGCAAAATGCAAATTACAATATTTTATCTCATTTCTACGAAATTAAAACCAATAACTTCCGTTTAGATTTCTCTCGCACATTTTTAAAACATATTTAAGATTAGGAGACATTATTTCGTAGTCCTGCTGCGGTTAAACACATTTTGCATTTATAATTATTTGTTTGGGATTTAATTTCAAATGTGCAATTTAAAAAAATAATACAATTTCCAATTTACCTGTAAATTACACAATATTTATGAGAATTTCTTAGAATATTTAGATAACAAAATCAACCTGTTGAATTCTTTATGATGACAATGTACCTTTGTCTCAACAAAAGTAGCAATTATCCTTTCTAACAATAATAATTTTCCCCAAATTATATTTTTGCCTTTTTTTTTTTTCTAATTTTTATTTTAACAATAAATGCTAAAAGTTGTGAAATAATAATGAATAGAAATGTCTTAACATGTTTGGAATTATTAATAAGGAAAAATAAATTTTTACAACAGATATTTTTAACTGTAAATACTTATGTAAAATTTATGAATTTCTTGGAAATATAATCTGTTATATTTTATTAATTTAAAGTGTTTATTCATTTCGTTTGAATAGTGTCCTTTGAGGCTACAAGTGACAAATATCCTTAAAATTACTTTAATATGAAATTGTCACTTTGTATGATTATGTGACTTTTATAGAGTTTTATTTTTTGGGTTTTCGAATGCCATTATTAAAGTAATAATAAAAAGGAGCAATTTATTATACATTGTAATATAGATTTTTTTTTAAATTATTACAATTTTCTCAAGAATGAAAAATATGTATGTATGTGTGTAGGTACTATCAAACAAAAGAAACTGAAAATAAAGAAAATTAATGCAAGTCCTACTGTGATTGTTGCCATAAAAAAATATATATAAAATTAATTATTTTAGTATAAGAGTACCAACGATAACAATGAGTATTTGTGTTAAGACAACACAAATATTTACCTTCGATCTTAAAAAATATTCGACATTTCACACGAATGTATTTTGCTGCAGCTACTCCTGCCTCAAATGAACACAATGAACACGACTACGATGATGATGATGATGAGATGGTGATGTCAAGGAAAAACAGAAAAGAAACAATTTTTTTTTTTTTGTTTTTAAAGACGGGCCAACAAGTAAAGTGTGTTTGTATTACGTACACTAACAATATTTTAGGATACTTGTTGCAATATCAACAAAAAAAAAAGTAAAAACAACACAGACAGACTCTAAAGAAATGGAATAAAAAAAATAATATATAAAAATAAAAACACAAACACTAACTATAAAAATTATGATGGAATTCTTGGAAACACATTAAACCCAACCAAACCAACTAAACTAAACTGAAGATTGAGAAAGAAAACACAAGAACGGAGCTGAGATCAAATCACAGAACTTTGCCGCTTTTTTCCCTAAACTATTTTGGGATAATAGAGAATTTTTTGACTTTAAATTTGTCTTCGACCTTTAGATTTTAAATAATTTTTTTTTGTTTTTCTAACCAAATAGAGATAAATATACATCCACATATAAAATAATTATGGCCCAGAGTCTAGGATATTTTCCCAACATTGTCTAAAAGGAAAAATTTATTGGAGGTTATATGACAAAAACAACAAGTGTCTTGTGATTAAGGAATTTAATATTTGTTGTTACATTATTTACTTGTTTCGGGTCGTGAGAAGGACACTTGCTGTGATAAAAACTGTAATGACAAAAACAAATTTTAAATTCTCTAGAAATTACAATTAAATTCTTTGCTCTGATTTCGATTTTATTACGGTTTATTTATTTTATTTTTTTTTTGTTACACATTAATGTTTTAAATATTGTTGTTATTATTGTTATTGTTGCCTACCCTTCGATACGATACGATAATTGACAGCGGTTTTAAACGCTTGAAGTCGACAATAATGGCACCATTTAAAATGTATTTTATGGTCTTCGATTGCTTTTAGACATTCAAATTGTTTCGTTTCGTTTCTTTAATTTTTATTTTTTTACTTTTTTTTTGTTGGCTGGAGTTCGTTTAGTGGCTGTGAACTTCAGACGGATTCATTGACTGAATTATTTTTTTCGATCACTTGTTTTTGTTTTTCTGTAACAAGAAAAATGATGGCCATAAAGGATTTTTAAGCCAGTTTTTATTTAATGTTTTGGGTTTGGGTCATACACGTGAATTGTGTTAATGTGATAACAACTGACATTTTATCATGCTCTTTTCTGAATTATTTTACTTTTTTCCAACGACGAAGACAACGGCGGCGTTTAATTTTCTTCTTTACTAAAGCGGGTAACTTTTTGCCTTTTTTCACTTTAAAATTCAAGGATTTTTTTTTATTTTAATGTCTTGTAAAGATTAGTCGAAAACAAGTTGGTGGGTATAAAATCTTCTCAAAATTTAAAACAATTCTTTTTCTATAATTTGAATAGAAATTTTAATACAAGTTTGTAAATTTCGGTGTTCATGTTTATGTATTATATTTAATTTGCCTGAAATTATGATCCGATCCTCCTAATGTTTTACAGGGATAATCATCAACACTTAGTAACATTAAAATACCATTAAACTGACTTCTTACTTTGTAAGGTTTTTTGCCCTCTCTTCAACGTCAATTGCAACTTTTTAACTTTAAACGTCAAACATGCAATTCATTCACAAATTAAAAAGCAAAGAAAAGAAAATCAAAATTTTTATTATGTAAGCTAAGGTCGATGTTCTTTTCTTATTCTCCTTTGAGTATAAATTACAATTCAATCTTGTGCAAAACCACACATCACAACAATTCCATCAAGAGTAAATATCCTTTAAGACAAAATACCTCTATCTAGTCATAAAGAAAAGAACACAACAGACTTGATCGTAAAACAAAGAACACAATATAAAAAATATAAATACATTAATACCAAAGTTAACTTAAAATATGGGTATTTAACCACAAATATTGGTTTGGCCAAAGAAACCTTTTGAAAGCACCGAAATTCTTGTCATTTTCGAATCGAAAAAAATAATAAAAAAAAACTAAAAATACCTTAAAGGAAAAAGTCTCACGTTTGTAATCTGCATACTCATTGACAGATTGTCATTTGTCACCTCATTGTATGTGGTTAATAAAAACAACAACAACAACAAACACATAAACCAAAAAGAGTATGTAAATTTAACAACTTAAAAAAATATCTCATTAAAACATAAGATGTGCTAAAATATAAAAAAAAAGAAAAAAATTTATAATCTGCAAAAATTAACAACAAACCACACCCATCCCTGCATTTTAATGTTTTTCGTTTTTAGTAATTTTGTATTTTTTTCAAAGTCATGGTCAAAAAAGATCTTCATTTAATCGTGGTTCGTGAACAACAAATTTCATTCATTAAAAGGATACATTTTTTTTATTATTTGTTGTTTTATTTGGATTTAAAGAAAAATATTCCTGAGAATATTTGGCAAAACCAGTCACTTTTGCTTAAACCCGTCTTTTTGTTGTTGTTTTGGGGGTTTTATTGGCTTGTAAACGCCTTATAAAGGGATTCTTTTTTTTTTTGGAACAGAGATGCCAAACATTTGATAATAAAAAAAGATTTAATTTTTAAATTTTATCCATATGTTAAAAAAAAGCTGGTAAAATTTAATTTAAAAATTTGACTAAAAATGTTATTGTAATTGAATCAATCAAATGTTTTCTTTTATTAATTCTCATCGTTTTAAATGGGTAAATGGCGTTTATAGTATTTTTATTCCCAGCTGTAAATTAAGTTGTAGTTAGTTGATCGGTACGTACAGTATTGCCCGTTTGGTACTTTCAGTCCTACATTTAACACTTGAAAAGCTAAAAGTGCATTGACAATTTGTAAAAATAAGCTAAAAGCTTTTTTACGTATTGGTTGTAATTTTTGAAATATAAGCTTTTATTTCTTAATACAGTCAGATCTCGATTATTCGTAGTGGTCGGGATCGGAAGCATTCTGGATAATCAATTTTCCCTGTTAACTGAGTAAAAATCAGTCACATTCACCTCCCGAAAAATCAAACAAAGCTTTCAATATAACTAAATAAAAGTCTTTGTAGTATTTTTTTTTTTGAAAATGATTTCTTTTTCGTAACGGTTTTGAATAATTTTGTTGTTTTTTTTATTTCTAAAAGAAGGGAAGTAGGATGTTCTATCGAATTTTTTTAGAAGGCAAGCATTGGGCATTCTTAAAAAACGAACTGGACCAACGGAACGCCGAAAAAAGTTTTTGCAAGTCTCACACGCTGTCAGTTATTTTTGCAGTTATTTTGAAACGATCATATGAGATCTACATATCGAACATATTGATCTGCTTGAAGAAAACATTGGACGTAAGATTGTCATAAAGGGGTACGGATAGGAGTTGATTTGGAGTCCATAGATTACCAGAAAGAAGGAAAAAAGTCTTAATTCATTTCACTTTTGAACAAAATAAACTTATTTGTTCCAAAAATAAAATATACTAGTGGACTATTTATGGGCGAATTAAGTGATCATTTGCAGAGGAATCATCTGAGATTAAAAAACGATCCCATAGAAATTTGTTAATACGATATACGGAGGATGCATTATTTGTTAAAACTAAATAGAAGCCATTTCTAAAGGAGTACATTTCCCCTCATTCATGATCTTTAAGCAGTGATATAAACAATATCCAAAGATGTTATTTATTTAAAAGATTTTTTAATTTGTTACGATAAATAAATTTTATTAAAAAAAGTATTCACAGTCTGTCCCACTATATCAAACGAAAAATTCGTTTCGACATGTTATATGAAAAACAACAAATAAATGAAAATTTTTTTTACGAACGAATTTTTCGATCGACATCGTGATACAGGCCTTAAGATTATATACAAATTAAAAATCTGAAGATAAACTTCCTATTCAGTTAAATAGTATTAGAAAAGAGAACTTCTATGAGAATAGCAGCAAGAAAAATTGCTGAGAACGACTAAGAACATATTAGATTCTTTGGTTAGTTTCGTTTTAAGGAGGATTATGCAATTTTGGTCAATGTTTAGTTAAAAACATTGACCAAAATGTCTTTAGTTTTCGGTTTTCAGACTTGAATACATATTGTGAGGCCTGAAGAAAGGTACATTCAATATATAAATAAAGGAAACGTTAAAAAAATCGTTTGTGTAATTGAATCAATTAAATAATTATTAATTATATTTCATTTTGTATAATAAACAGATAATTCCACTCGACAAATATAAAAAATTATATTTTTGAATTAACATGTTGTTTCCATTTAAGAACCACTGTCCTGTAGAGTAGTTGATGAAGTTTTCGTAACTTTTTTTTGCTTTCATTAGATCGTTTATCTTAACGTTGTTTGCATGATAATCACTTTTAAGAATTAAGAAAACCTCTATAGCAAGAACACGCTGCTTTATAATGTGCAATATTTTTCTCTTTTGTGGACTCTTGGTTTTGAAAAAGTATTATAAGTTTTATTTTATTTTGCAGTTTATTTCAGATGACTTTATATTTTTATTTTCTTGTCCTACTCTTTAGTTAAAATCTTCTTAATTTTCTTTTGCTTTTAACGCTGTGTGTGGTTCCAATGATTATCCAGGCATCCATCCTTTGCATTTTATGCCCTCTTGGGCAAAAATATTTGTGTACAAAAGCATGTCTGTCCCCATGGTGTGGAGGATGGAGTTCCATAAATATTACAATTATCTTTAAAGATTTTTAGTGTGTGGTAATAAAGCAATTTGGAAAAAAAATGCAACATTAAAGGAAACATTTATAATTTGAAAAGAAATGAGGCAAAAGTGAATTATTAAAAAAAATAAAAAAGAAATGGTACCAAATTGTAATTGGCAAATAATTTTCAAAATTGAAGATAAATCTAATATATACATATAAAGAATTATATTAAAATTATTTCATCAATTGTTTGCACGAAAGGAGAATATTTTTGGAAAGACTTAAGGCCCGCAATTTTTCCTAATAACTTCGAACTGTGTTAGTATTTTCTAATACCCTGGGAATTAATTTTTTCTTCTTTTTTTTCAGAAAACTACATAAACAACCTTATCTTTGACTTTGGGTAAAAAGTAAGAGATTTTAGTTTTGTTGCCCGCACCTACTTAAGATAAGATGACGACATTTTAAAGTGCTGCTCAATAAGAAAGAGTAGGCGTTGTTTTGAGCACGGGTTCACTTTATTTTTTCCAGCAACAACAATTTGCATAGATTTTCTTTAAGAACCTTAAGAAAAAAAAAACTAAATCCTTTGCATACATACTTACAATCATGTTGGTTTTTTAATGAAAAACTAACATTTCCAAAGTGTGGGAACCAAAATTGAATATCTTGCAGGATACTAAATAATGTGAAAAATAAACACGACAGGACATCTTAAAGAAAAACAAAAAAGAAACTGGAAAAAAGTGCAATGCAGTCAGAAGAGTTGGCCGATCACTTGGTGCACATGCCAGACACAGGTTATGAACGTGAAGAGCATGAGTTATAACCATGTGCCAACAACAAAACAACACACGAGTTGTTGTTGAGCCTGAGCCAAATATTCTCATATACGAATGAGAAAGAATGAAAGAACATACGCAAAGATAATAAATTCCTTAATATTTTATTTTTTGTTTTCATTTTTTTTATTTTGTTTTGGAAAGAAAGGGATCGTGTTGAGCCGGGACACATTGGATGTGCATATGCATGTGCAAGTGGCTAAGACTAAGAAATAAAAAAAAAAAAAAACTAAATATTTGTTCAAGAAATTAAGTACAAATATGAAAATATGGATGAGATTTAAACATTTCTTTATTTTCTTAACACAATTCAAGTGCTGCTCAACACGTAAAGAAGAAATCGTGGGAAGATATTTTGTCCTTTAATTTTCTGGAAACATGACGACAATGAGCCTGATCCTTTTTTTCTTAAATAATGCTCAAGTGTTGTCATCTTATTCGAGGCCTGTATTTTCTAGTTGTAAAAAAATAACAATCGAATCAAAAACCCAAACAATTAGTAATTAATTTTATAATATTAATTGATTCCTTTTATTTTTTTTTGCGAAATTTGTAATAAACAATACAAAATTTAAATTTCTGAATTTTATTCCAACAAGAATAACATATGTGTTGCATTGGTAATTTGTTTTATCGATTTATCTCGAATCTTTCTGAATATTTATTCCCTTTATCTCCAAACAATATCATTTGTATTGACTCTATGTGATTATGGAGGCCTTTAACACGAGCGACTCTATCCAACATACATATAGTTTTTGTTTAAATTAGAGTTGTAGTTGTGGAGGCAATACTTTTTGCTGCTTTTATTGTTATTTTTGTTGTTTATGATAATGTGTCAAAAAAATACGTTACTTTTGCCACTTTCTTGAGCCATTTAATGTGCACGCACACATATGTTTTACACATAACAAATTTTTTTATAAGTACACTCACTATAATTTAATTAAAGGCAAAAATGGGAGTTATATTTTAAAGAATTTTAAAAAAATAATATTTTTTTCGGGATTTTCTAAATAGAAAATTTCCAATTAATTTGAAAATGTGAATTATAAAAAAATTCATTTAAAACATAAAATATTTTGCATTTTAATAAAATTTTTCAATAAAGAAACTATTTCCAATTTTTTTTTTTATGAAATGAATTTCCTTTACGAAAATTTTTTGGAAATAAAATTCATTGAAAAAAAATTTCATAAAAAAATCTTTGCAAAAAGAAAATTTTCTACAAAAGATGTATTTTTTTATTAATAGATATAATACCCATTTTTCTTATTTTCAGCATATGTGAATCGAAAAACTTTTAAATCAACTTGACTACATATAACAAGTCACCTTAAATGCTTTTAATAAAATTCTACAGAGTGTAAAAAGTACGTTACGATTTAATAGAAAAAAAACAATAACGACCCAACAAATTTCAAGGAATAGTCTGTCATTGCTGCCGCACACAATGAGCTGCACTCTTACTGCTCATTGCAATAAAATATTTGTTAGTGATAGACAGACATACTAACATGTATGTATACGTATATTTAAATTCATTGTTTGTATTAGTGCGAGGGGTGTCTGAGTTTGGCTCAATTAATGACAGAGCTCAACATTAATTATGAAACCAACACGGCGCGAATTTATTTATGAAATTTTCCTCCCTCCACAATTATATTTAGCTATTGTTGAGCTCATGATGAGCCCACATATTCCATCACTACCACCATTACCAAGTTCATATAATTCTTAAAAATACAAAGAATATAAAGTATTTGTGTGATACCCACAGTTAAGACTGACAAAAAATAAAAACAAAAACACGACACTCTAAGTATCAACATAAGAGCTCTTTGAGAAAGTCATATGGATATGCATGCATTTGTAACGGCTTTGGCGGCTCAACGCTCAACGAGCACAGACAGACGGACAAAATTTCAATATAAAAATCTAAAGAATACATACACACATACATACATTATTTTTATAACTTTAATAGACAGCACACATATATATACAACTACAAACTCACATAAATACACTCTTAAACTGGTAGCTCAATTTATCGTTCTTGCCTCATGTTCTTCATATAAAAAAAATTTCCAGATTCTGAATTATGTTGAGAATCGGTGTGTCTGTGTGTGTCAGCTCATAATTGCTTTAGTGGTGGTGGTTAAAAGTACATGCAAACAAAATAAAAGAAGTGAAAAGAAAAAAAAGAAGCATAAAACTTTTGTAACGGACAAAATTTCTTTTCGTTTACTTTTCTGCTTTGTTTTTCCTCCTCTCAAGCCTCACACACATAGTTTGTGTGCTTGGCTGTGCATTAGTTAAAAAAAAGTTCTTTCAAAAACACAAACAAACAAACAACCAAACAAAAACTATAAAATAAAAACAAAACTCAACATTTAAAAAAAATATTCTTTGCGCCTTGTCTTTTTCCTTTTTATTTTTTTAACTTTAACCTCTTCTTTTTCTACGAGTACACAAAACTGCTCGTACTTTTTTTTCCAATTTTTCGAATGTTCATGGTAAATGCATCTACTCGTTTATATAAATACACTCGCATTACTATTGTTGTTGGTTTGGCTCAACATGAATATGTGATTTTTCTCGAAAATATAAGAGACCTCGTAGTAGTGGCAGGTATAGGAGGGAGCAGCAATTCAAGTATTTAGAGGGTTAATTGAAAATTAACCACGAGTTAAAGACTCTTGCAAACTTTCTTATACGTGTGTTGTTCTAAATCAATCTGATATTTTTAATGTATTGAAAAAATTTTAATTCAAATTTAATTTCGATGGTTTCCTCATGTTCAGAAAGTTCATCATAAGTCCACAAATCTATAGTATGGAGTAAATTGTTAGGCCTTTATGAATATTTTCAAAGCAATTGAAACATATGTATCAATTGCTAATTGTTAATTATATTATCACCTCGTATATACGAAGGTATTTCCGGAATTTCCTCAATAAATTCTTTATTTTTATAACGCTTTGAACGCTTCAATAATATCTTAGAAAGATCTGCTGACTAAGATCTTTCTAAGAGTGATAGAAAAACTTTCCTTTCCTTTTATGGATTAATAGGCGAAGTCCATATTATTAGTTTCTTTATCCATACCTCAAATGCTGCACGATTATCCAATAGAGGATTGCACAAGTGGCACAAACTGTGGATATAACAAGAGATAACATACATCAATGCCTATATGTACCAAAATTTGGAAAATAAGCAATTATGGACCTATACTTGTATAAAGTGTAAAATAAATAATACTAACACACAGTATTTCGTTGATACTAAGATTCACATGTATTTATGTATTTTTTTGGTGATTTCCGCAATTGGGACTTATATGGGAGCTATGATCAATTATAAACCGATCTTCATAAACTTTGGTACAAATATTAATACATGTATAGGTAGGTGAAATAATTAATGATCACAACCAATTTAAATAGGCATCGTCCTTGTAACATAAAAGTTCCAAGTACCAAACTTCATACAATTGTCTTAAATATTGCGTACTTTTTGCACAAGGTTTATATGGACAGCCAGCCAGTCAGTCAGACGGACGGACATCGTTAGATCGATTTTAAAAGTCATTCTGCGTCAATTGGTATACCTTAATGTGGGTGTTGGATAATTATTTCTATGAGTAACAAACGCATAATACTTGAACCACCTATTATGGTGTAGGGTATAAAATATTGTAACTATCAGCATCTCCTTAGTTTCCTCATTAAAACAATTGAACGACATGAGTCTCACTCTGCCAAAGACTGTCAAATCACCGACAACTGTATTAACAGGAAGAAATTTTAACAGTAGCCTAATTGTTACTATCATAATTATTTTCGGAAGGTTCCATTACCATTACCTACTATTTCTTTGTTAAAATTTTCGCTAACATAACTATTTACAAAATGACCAAAAAGTTGTAAGCAAATAACTATCGCCCTAATAGTATGATAATTAACGATCATTGTCAAAAGTTATTTCATTAAGTCCTTGAAAGGGGTAGGAGGAAATGTTAGACAAGAGTGGAGTTTAAAGTTACAGATTCAAATACAACTGCCTCCGTAAACAGTTTAATGTGTGAATTCCATGAACCAAAATATTCCAAGAAAACTCACTATATCTCGATTATTTCAAAAGTCTTATGAAATTTACTTCCGGTATTCGAAACAGTATAGTGGATCATCCATCAAAATTACTTATTGAGTAGCCCATATTGATTTTTGTAATTGAAATTTTACTTATTATTGATGAAAATTTTTGTTTCTCTTACCGATAGATTAGTTTGAAGTACTTTCAAATCAACCTACTTTAAGCTTTTTGTTTTGAAATGTTTTCCTCATATTATTATGTGCCACTTTAGGTTTAGTTAGTTCTCTATCACCGATTTCTTGCACTATAATTGTTTTTATTTCTGATCTTTTTCTTTGAGCAACTTTGAGTAAAAAATGTAAAAAAAAAACTTTAACGGCCGTTACTTTTTCTTTGATTTTGTTATGGTTTCTCCCCATTTCATATCTTTAATACTTGCACATTCGTATGACAAGTTCTATTGGCGCCCGCGCTTTTTTTCCTCCTCTCTCACTTTAGGTCTCTCCCTATGCCATATAATATACTATTATACAGACAGACGACTTGTTATCAAAGTTTGCTTTATGTAAAAATCTCTACCAGCCAGTAAAACCAGTATGATTTTATTCTTTTTCTTTACTTTTCATTTAATTTTTTTTCTTCCCCTCTCTTTTTGTAGATGGGCTCAATATCACAACAAATTCACAAGAATAAAAGACGTTGTTGAGCTCATTTATGCTCAATAAAATATTATTATTATTATTAAATAGTTTGATATACACACAAATTAACGAATATTAATACATACACATTTATCAATTGGGTTGAGCATTTAATAAATTAGAAGTCTTTTGATGATGTGGGCTCATTTTGGTATAATTTTATGCTTTTCTTATTTAAATTTTCAGAAAAATTATTTTCCATTTAGGAAAATTCAATGCATTTCTAGTAGAGATTTCAAATGGAAATTTCCAGTTAAAAATATGAGAATTGAATTTCGTTCTTAATCGATCTATATGTCATGATAAAACCGATATCTTTTAAAAACTATTTTATGTTACCTCCTCATTTATTGAGCAATAAAATAAAATTCATGGAGGTCTTCTTTTCTTTTGATTAAAAAACTAAAAAAAATATAATCATTAATTTTAAAAAAGGGGGACGATGTTTCCATGACATTGTTGCAATATCAGTCATGTTATTTAGGAATCATTTAGGGCAGTTTCAGTTAAACCCACAATATATTTTCTCATTTTATTTATTTATTGCTCTAATGGTAAATAGATTTTTTTATGATTTTCAATTTTATTACACATTTGATTTGGTCTTGCTCTAAATTTGTAGCAATAGAATATGGCAAACTGAGCGTGAGATCAGCACATGGATGGCAGGTAATCATTGTCATTATAGCCAACAACAAATCAAATACCATGGCATTTTGATCATTTAGTATGTATTCTATTCAGAGCAGAGTATGAGAAAAATTGCAGGTGAAATGAGAAATGAAATAAATGAAAATGATGGTGCAATATTTACAAAGTGGTTTATAAGCACTTGATGATGTGGCTCATTGTTTGATTTTATTGTTCTACTAACATTAAACAATGGCTCAACAATTACAATCAAAGTATTTTTTTCTATATTATTATTATTTTTTTTTATTGTTGAGCCATCTTGAGTTCACTGTATGACCAACTACTGACTTTTCATCTAATTCTATGGGCTCAACAAATAAATACACACATACTCTAACTCTCTCTCGTTTTGCTAGTGCACAGACTCTGATTTTTTCCCATAGCCTGGAAAAAGGAAACTGAAACACCAGCTGATTGCTTAAAAAAATTCCCATCGCTTTCAATGCTCAAGAAAAAGAAGTGTTGTTGTAGTTCCATATTGAGCCACCAGTTGAACCAAACCTGCAAACAGTTAAATCTATAGACATAACAGGACAAACGAATGGATGTATGTATGTATGGATGGATGGACAGACAGGTTCTGTTAACTAAACAACAAGTACAATATTGGAGAAGTATTGATTTGGTAAAGATTAGTGTAAAGAAAATTCTTCTCAGGATGTATGTTGTTGTTGGCTCAAGGAATCTTTTCTCTTCTATGTTGTCTTTTACTCATCCTTACGAAGAAAACTGATATGTTTGTCAACCTGATGAACGGAACGAACGAATGAACAAAATCCTAAATAATAAACCGTATAAGTGGCTTGAGCAAATATTAAATGACTTTTTGTGCGTTGACATTTTTTTTGTGCTCTTGTTGTTGTTGCCCAATATCATTGGCAGGTCTCTACTTACACAAAATGCACAACAAAGTGCACACAACAGCAGGATATTTGGCATAATGTTATGGTCTCCCTCTGACATTTTAAGAGGTTGGTATTGCTTGGGATGAGAGAAGATACTTGTCAGTTATTAATTGACCATCTAGAATATAAAAAAATCGTATTTCTTTTCGGGGCTGGGAAAAAACTAAAAAAAATCAAATCTTAAATTTTTATAGTTGCTACTCTTATCTTTTCAACTCTCCATTTTTCCCTTCGATGCACACTAGGCATAAGGACGTTATTTAAGATAGTGTTTATATTGTTTTGGGTTATTTGTTGTTAGTAAAAACGATTGCAAAATGCCAGCAACAATAACAAAAATCAATATGAGAATATTGAGCCAAGTCTCTTTATAACTGTATAATACATATATATCTGTGGTCCTAAAAGTATCGCATGTCAATAAAACCGTTTGACGATGACATCCTTACAGCCGAACGACCGTGTTTATCTTTTACTAACAACAAAAAGGACATAAACTAAATAATAATAATAAATTAGAAATGTTATTTTATTTTCTTAAATTTCAAGAAACTATTTCGAGCATGAGAAAATTCCCAGACGAAATAAACGAATGTGTGTTCTGACTAAGAAATGAGCATTTCTTGGGATGATAGAGATAACGGTGGTCATTAGATTTGTTTATAAACATTATTACTTTTTGTTTAAAAAATGATGTGATGCTGATGTTTATAGTAGTTGTCATTGCCATTATCCTTGTAATGGAAATGTAAATGGATACCATGAAATCATTGAAAGGAAAAAAAAAAACAAAAAAAACGAAATAATTAAGGTAATAATTAGTTGAGATTATTTAGAGATATATACGTTAATATAAAACCAATGTCGGGGATAAATACAGACAAGAACAAAATACTAGCACACTTTGTTTCTAGATTCTCTTCTTATTTCGCAGATTATCATTCGAGGGAGATGGATTAAAAAAAAAAAAAAAAACTCATCATAAAAAAACAATTTAAATTCTTTGTACTGTATTTAAGAAACAATTTCGATCTTATAAATTGAAATATATTTTCTTAAAAAAAAATAATAATAATAAATAAAATTGTGTACGTGAGATGTCAAATACGATCTAAGAAGTGGATAAAAATATGAACGATTGTGACCAACGATGTTTGTGTACTTTTCTTATCTAAAATATGTGCATTTAAATTTATTTGTATTTCAATTTTACTCACTAGCAGGCTCGATTTTATTATATATCACCAAATGAACTTGGAAACATTTTAGGTTCTAATCACAGTCAAGGTTAAGAAAGAAACGTTTAAAGTGCTCGTAAATACAAATATTATGAATGATTACACAACATGCATACATGGGACACGTACACATTAACCCACACACAGATACATATACATATATGCATGTATAAAACATATTTCGGGCAAGAGTGTGAAACTGATCCTTAAGAATTGATAAATAAATAAATTGTTGAAAAACTCAAATCAGTAGAAGAAATACATAAAAAAATACGATTTCAACTAAAAACAAAGGTAAACAACACATGAATTAACTTTTAGAATTTACAATAACAACAATATCAAGTATAAAACACTAAAATAGTTCAGTGTAATAAAGATTTAGATTTATCAAAAGTTAAACATCAATATCATTCATAAATCTTATCGTTTCGAAAAAAAAAAAAAAATAAAAACCTAAAAGAATTTCATAAAAAACAAGACACCCATACACATAACACATCAGATCATATGAGCAAAGGAAGAGTAGAAAGGAAAGAACTGACGACAGGTACAAATGAGGTGAACGTCATAGTTGTAAGGAATATTTGTCTTTTTTTATTTAAAATTCTTTTGTTTTTCTTTTATGTAATGAAATATTACAACAAAATATTTGTTTAGTTATCCTTTTTAGTTTTTAACTTGTAGTTATTGTTGTATTTGATGTCAGTTTTAGCCGTTATTTCATTCTACTGTTGCTATAATCACTGAATGGGATGAACATGTACATACAAATGTATTTGAGAGTGTGTGCATGCGTGTTAAGATTGTGATTCCTTTTAATTTAGCGATTCAACAATAAAATTAAAAATAAAATAAAGAACAAGTAGTTTAATGTTCATTTATATATATTTTTTTTCTCAACAACAAGAGCGATAGCGATATATACAAGGAGAAGCCGTTGAAAGGGAATCCTGTTTGAGAAGAATCAACATTTAAATCATGAGAAAAATGCGCCTTGTTTTCTTACTTTTTTTTTTTTTTTTGGATCAGGTTGGATGTTTGGCTGGTTGGCTGTGTTATGTTGTTGTTGTCTGAGCTCAGTTGTTGTCAAAAGTAAAATTCCAAGAAGTCTAACAATAAATACACGTTTTATTTTAATAAAACCGAAATAAATTTAACAACAAACAACTACAACTATTACGACTAAAAATACATTAATACAAACACAAACATGACACACTCATACGCACAAGTGCTTAAATTGAGATTTGCTCATTTCGATATATTTTGGCTGGATTAAACACCATTTCAAAAAATAGAAATATTTACAGGGAGATAATAGTTTATTTCAAGTACAAGCCCTACTAAGACCTCCATTACTCCTAGATATAAGATCTGGTAAATCAGAGAAGTTCTATTAAACTTTGTCGGCAGCAATCCCTTGTTTTGTTGCTACTGGTTGAACATCCATAGTGCACATAGTGGAAGCCAATCCTGACGATCGACCAACTGAGCCCTAAAATTAGCAGGTCGGTAAATGACGGTAAGCGGAATAAATGGAAGATACGAAAGTTTGTCACTCATGTCATATACTTCCAGCACACCCAGTAGCTCACAATGCACAGTGGGGCAGAATCGATTTTTTTTTTTTAAATAAATATGAGCAAAAAGAGCGTTTTATGGATGCGGTGAAGATATCGGCTTAATTTTTTTCAGTAGGCATTTTTTTAATTTTACTAGTAAAAAATAGTCGGAAATACTATCATATATATGAAGAAAAAAGGATCATGAATATGCAAAATTATGGTACTTAAAAATTCAAACGCAAATAACTCGAAAGCCATAAGAGATAAATAATAATATAAAAATATTTGAAATCGGGCCAGAAAAAAAAATGGCAAACGATTAAAATTTTTATGGCATTCTTTCCTCCTTCCAAATTTAACATTGTAGTGAATTATTATTTTCACAAGTGAAAAAAGTTGAAAATGGTTACGACATACATTACAAATTTACACATTTTATGAATACTGGAAAAAATAATAAATGTTGTCTAATTACTGTTGTGGTTAACAAAAAACATGTTTTTCACAATAAGCTGTACTTTTCCTTTATTCTAGATTTTGGAAAATAGAAACCATATAAGTGGTTCTGTGTGTCTCGAAGATAATTTGGTTGCAAAAACAAATATTTGATTACCTCCACCATAATATGGTTTTAAGCACAATATTTTTGCCGTAGCAATTATCCACAATTTATATACTATGCGTGACTTGTTTTCTCTTCATCACCGGGACAGGGAAGAAAAAGTTAACTTTTACAACGTGGCCAATATAAACATTGTACATATGGATACACTCCAGGGGAATGTCAGTAAAGGCCTTATCATATATGAAATATGTGAAGAATACAATTGTTCGAAGCTTTAAACGCTATTCATAGGAGCACAACAATATCCGCCCGTTGGAAATGGTGTATTTATCATTTTACTTTTTCATTTTTGTAGACATTGGTTTAGTTTCTCAACAAATTGTAAAGATGAGACGTATATATGATGGATGTATTTATTTTAAACATTCATCAGCGCAATTTTGTTGTTGTTGTTTTTAGCTCATTATCCTACATAAACTAAAAAAATTCTAAGAAAATTGTTAATAAAAGCGCAAAATAAAAATAATAAAGCTTTTTCCTTTCTACCTACAAATACATATTCATGTTACTTAAGCTCAATGAGCTAAAAAATATATACAACAATTGTAAGTTTCCTTAGAATTCTATTGATAAATTTCTTATATCCTTCTTCACATTAAATTCATTCATAAAAATCATTTATATGTCAGTTTACACTCATGGGGTTTTTTATTATTTTCTTTATTTTTATAGCGGCATCAATTTTTTGTTGAGGAAAAAACTTCCGTTTCCTATAAAGAATTATGTTTTTAACTAGAAATTTTTTTAAACTCCCACGCCGTACAAGTAGACTGGTCACTTCCGTTTTTCAACATTAACCGTTAGTCCAATAGTTGTCAAAAATATAATCAAATATAAGCGTTTTCTTAAAAACCAGAGAGTTCAACGACTTTTAAGGACATTTTCCTTCTAGCAAATATTTAATTTTATAAATATTTATTTTGGCTTTTAATGCAGACAATTTTCATACGATTGATGCTGACCGGAAGTGTTTGTCTTGATTTTACTAAAATATTCAGGAAACGTTTTACATTATCCATTCAATATAGAGTAAATATTTCCTTTTTTTGAAATTATTCCTTTTGTATAATTTTCATATAGGGAAATCGTTAATGATGATGTTATAATAGTAAATAAATTGCTCCATAAAATGTTTCCCCATATAAAGTTTTAAACTAAAATCATTTCATAGGGATATTATGTATTTGTGCTGGTGTTTGTAAAGCACAGAAGTATTACTGGACTTGCAGCACCTTAAAATATTACAGATTTCTTTAAAAACTATTTCGATTGTAACTCGAAAAAATCATGGTCTCATTTCTTGAATGAAAGAAAGCACTGATTAGTTCTTTGGAAAAACATCTAAACCCAGTAAGAGTATTAAGAAAAAAAGTAACATCTCTATGTGAAATTTTGATTTACTTGTGAAGTCAATTAATTGTTGTGTTAGATTTTGACGAAAACTATAAATAGTTTAAAACTGTTCCCTATAAATTGTTGGTGGAAAAATAAATTGCATGAGAAAAGGAAAAAAAAAAACTAAGATTTTTTAACACATTAATCCTTCCATATGAATAATGAGATGGTGTTGTTGGTCTAAGACTTTTTTTGCTTTTGTTGTTGGCATTAAAAACAATACCCACGATTTATGATGAGATGGGCATTTTTAACACCGCGTTAATGAGGTTTTATGCAAACAGAAATCATCTAAAACCCTTTTACTTTATTTAATTTTAGTTTTATTTTCCTTTTAAAATTAAAGTTTACAACTCTTTAGAGTTTGAATTGCGCAGGATATGTTGTGCGTATGAGTATGAGTATGTGTGTGTGTGAATGTTTATGCAAATGTCTAGCTAAACCAAAAGGCTGACCCTCAAAATCTTCTTGACTCGTTAAATAAATATAAACATGAAAATAAAATAAACATTTTTTTATAACAAAACAATTGAAAATTCCTATTCCTTTTGGTTGTTGAAAGCCGCCTTTTTATCACTGTCCGATAACTAGGCCTGGACCAAGAGGATGATATTTTAAATATTTATTTTATTTATTTAGTCAACAATATTATTTTAAAACATAAAAGGACTACTCTTTTTATGTTTTTGTATATTGTTGATGTTTCTTGTTGATTTTTAGAAAAAAGGCGGTAAAATTTCCAATTCCAAACATGAAAAATATAATTCAAAGTTATTACTAAATAAAACCTCTTTTGTTAGTTCCGTGTTAAAGTTGCCACTTTACAAAGCAGTTGACTCTGAAATCCTGAAATTTGTTACAGTTTTGAAGCAAGAAATTTTTGTTTTACCAATAAAATTTTCTCGGATTTTCTTTGTTTTGCCTTGGAGACATTTTGCTTTCAAGGAAAATTATTATAAAATCACTTTTTATATAATAAAGAAATTAAGTGTGAAGACTTCCAATTGATGGATTTTTGCCAACCGAGAAGACTATTTGTAGCTAAAGAGTTTTGAAAAGATAACTAAAGAACTACAGGATGATTTTTTTAAAGGATATTGTAACAATTAGGCCTTAAACTCGTTCTTAAAACCTTATTGTTCTTAAGCAATAGTTTAAAGAGCATTTTCTTTTTTTTATTCAGATCAAAATAAAGGTTTTAAGGTCGGAGAAGTGATTATATTCACTTGAAAACTAAAGTATGAATCAATGAGAGGTCATAAAAAACCACTGCGATTTTCATAATTCTTGCCACAGTATGAAGTAAATTTTCTAAAAAAAAAAAAAAATTAGCAAAAAAAAAAAAAAAAAAAAAAAAAAAAAAAAAAAAATAAAANNNNACTATGTTTTCACAAAAAATAAAATTTCCTACTAAAAATCCCATATTTCACTAACAATTAAATAGTTGTTCACCAAAAATTTACTTTTCACTATTTTCTTAATTTTTAGTGAATATAATATTTTTACTTCAATTAATTTTTTTCCGAAAATCTATTTTTCACTTAAATATTATTTTCACCAAAAAACTTCCTTTTA